>JBAMBR010003893.1:0-150813 GCA_037044475.1 Zaprionus obscuricornis
ATTATTTTAATTATATGCATTGATAAAAAAAATATTTAAAAAAAAAAAAATAAAAATCAATAAAAATAAAAATAAAAATGAATAAAAAAATATTTAAAAAATAAAATATTAAATATCAAAAAAATATATTTAAAAATATGAAAATATCAATATAAAATATTTTATATTGATATTTTCATATTTTTAAATATATTTTTTTGATATTTAATATTTTATTTTTTAAATATTTTTTTATTCATTTTTATTTTTATTTTTATTGATTTTTATTTTTTTTTTTTTAAATATTTTTTTTATCAATGCATATAATTAAAATAATTTAATTGTTCAAGCTTCATTCACCTGAAGATTCTATATTTAAATTTTTTATATCAATATTTTCATATTTTTAAATTTTTTTTTTATATTTAATAATTTTATTTTTTAAATATTTTTTTTTTATTGATTTTTATTTTTATTTTTATTGATTTTCCTTTTTTTTTTAATATATTTTTTTTATCAATTTATATAATTAAAATGATTTAATTGTTTGCAAACTTCATTCGACTTAAGATTCTATATTTAAATTTTTTATATTAATATTTTCATATTTTTAAATTTTTTCTTCATATTTAATAATTTTATTTTTTAAATATGTTTTTTATTTTATTTTTATTGATTTTTTTAAATATATTTTTTTATCAATTTATATAATTAAAATAATTTAATTGTTTAATTGTTTTCAAGCTTCATTCACCTGAAGATTCTATATTTAAATTTTTTATATTAATATTTTCATATTTTTAAATTTTTTAATTTTTATTAATTTTATTTTTTAGATATTGTTTTTGTTCATTTATTTTTATTTTTATTGATTTTTATTTTATTTTTTACAAATATATTTTTTTTTATCAATTTATATAATTAAAATAATTTAATTATTTAATTGTTTGCAAGCTTCATTCGCCTTAAGATTTGTTTGTATATTGAAACATTGTTTTTTACCAGTCATTTTGTCCATTATAAAAAAAAAGCATTCTAATCTTTGATTTATCAGTCTCGTCAATTTGCAGCAACATCTATTCAAAATTACAGCATTTTTATTTTTTTTTTTTTTTGAGCAACATTTTATTGTCTGTTGTCTGTTGAAGCGCATCAATTGATTTATCAACTCTCGTTCATCTCAATGTTTTATAATTATATATAGTAAATCACGTATAATTACGATTAACTATCAAGCATTATTTGACTGTTGGCTGTTGTTGAAAGCTGCTGCTGATGTTTGCTGTTTGCTGTTGCTGCCAATTGCAAAAAAAAAACAGTTGCCACAGCTGCTTTTGAGTCATGGCAATCATTTTGCAGTCTACACTTGACATGTCTGTGTAGCAAGTGGCAAGCAGGCAACTCTTACCGCAAAGACCAAATATGACTTTGACAAAATGAAAAAAAAGAGAAACGAATTGTTGTCTGTTGTCTGCAGCAAATACAGTTGGCAATGCAGTCTGAGCTTTGGGTCAACAGTTGAGCAACATGCTGTAAGGCTTGACACAAGATTTTATGCCTTGCGGTGGTTTACCCACAGCAAAAAAAAACAAGAGAATCAAGTGTAGGAGAAATAGGAAGTGTATAAAAAGCTTCGCGATACTTGAGAGGAGACTCAGACTCAACAACTCATCAACTTACTCTCTCTCTCTCTCTCTCTCTCTCTCTCTCTGCCTCTTCCTGTGTATATCCCTGACTCTTTTTGGATGGGAACAAGTGGCCAGAGGCCTAGAAAATGTCATAGCATGCGGGTTTTTTGCTTGAAGCTGTCAGCTAGATTAGGCAAGCAGAAAGGGAGTGCAGAGCAACTAAGAGAACTGTTCAAGTGGCAATGCTCATTTTTTCCCAGTCTTGGCTAACGGAAATCCATTAGGTTTTGCCCGTTGCAGTTTGCATTTGTGTGGAGGTTTCCGTTTGACATGGCAATGGAAAACTCCAAGACACTCTACCGCTAAAGTATTTCCCTATTTCGCTAACTGTGAGACTTGATACATTCCGCTCTATCTTTCTCTCTTTCTCTCTCTCTCTCTCTCTCTCTCTCTCTGTCTCTTTCTTGTACTACCTTGCGCTCTGATTGTGCCTGTGTAACTTTTGTAATCGTTGATGAGGTCCGGCAATCAAGCAAAACCGTTTTGCATATGTTCAGCTCCACGTTCGGTTTTTAATGCGTTTCGATTAGCATAAATCAAATCTACGAAAAAAAAAAAATAACATTTGTAGTACAAATAGAGGAACTGCTTTAGAAACACCTTTCGCCAAAAACAAAAACAACAACAACAATAATGTGAAGAAGAGGAAAAAGAAACGAAAAATAAAACAAAACATGAAACTGAAACCAGACCCAAGTGATACGGACTGATGAAAACATTAACATTATACACGAAAATTTTATAGCTACTTGAGATTTTTTGTTTGTTATTGTTGTTGTTATTATTATTGTTGTTGTATTTGTTATTGTTGTATATATATATATATTTATTTTTTTTTTTTGTTGTTGTTTTTTTTATCGCTTTTGATTGTAGAGAATGCGCATGCGAGTGTACAATAAAAAATTTGTTAAATATTCGCCAAGTCCAAGCCTGAGACTCATAAAAACTCAAATAACAACAACAAGTTGAGAGAAACAAACAAATCTTTAATGACAACGATTTTTGTGCGGTTTTAATTGCTGTTGCGACTTCGGCTCCGGCAACAGCTACAGCTACAGCTACAGCAACATTTGACAAGCTGACAAAGTCAAACTTTTGATGAATTTGCCCAACGCCCGCATCGGTCAACAACACCTGCAAAAAAAAAAAAAACAACAACTTGAAAGTCTCTGTTTGTATGAGCGGGCGGGGAATGTCGGGGCACTAAAGGGTTAAGTCACCTGTTCTCATATGTTTTATGCAGGAAATGCAGTCCGACGTTCGTCAATGTCAGTGTCAAGTCGAACGTCGCATTATGTTAATATCTACAACTCCATCTACATCGCCATCTACATCTGCATCTCTTACTACTTCAACTTCAGCCTCTACATCTTCCAGTCTTAATCTCAATCTTAAAAGCAGTCGGTAGAGAGAGAGAGAGAAATAAAAAACTGCCAACGTCATCGTCGATCGTCAGACGTCAGTTGAACGCAGCAGATCATGATGCAGCATTATAAAATTGGCCCGATCGTAAGCAGACGCCAAGATGTTGCTTGATCGTCTCATCCGCCCGCTTTAGCCGCCTGAGCAATTTTCGATTCGTTACGTTTTGGCGATTCGATCGAAATATTGAAAATTGTTTGCAATGAGTTGGCAGCTTTAGGCCAATGTCTGGCAAAAATAAAAGAAGAAATATTAAGAAAAATCTTAAGTACAACGATTGAACGATAAACGAACTGTGAACTATGAACTATGAGAGCTACATGTGTGTGGAAAATATGGAAAATATGGAAAATATGGAAAATATGTGAAAATGCTGTAGATGAACATATGCCACAATTAATGCAACTGACAGACGACGATGTGTTAAGAAATGCCAAAAAAAAAAAAAAAAAAAAAAAAATTAATAGAAAAACAAAATAAAAATGAGATGAATATTGAAAGCAGGAAAAACTTTGCGATCATATGAAAGGAAAATGGAAAAAAAAAAAATGTTCCAAGTACTTAATGTGTATATCTCTATGTCTGTGTGTGTGTTTGGCATTTATCATGGACCTTGTTGAACTATATTTAGAGTCACTGGTGGCAGCTAATGGATGCAACAACAAGAGCAGCAACATCAATGTGCCACAGGGCTGCAGGCCACACTTTCAAATTCATATTTATTGTCTAGGCTGAAGCTGAGTGCATTTTTATATATGGCAGTCCATTTGCTTGCCGCCAACGCCAACGCCAACCAAAATAAACAATAATTGAGCATGCTGTATGCTGCACAACGGGGCAAGGAGGCATGCAATGTCAGAAAGGAAATGCAACAAGCGCTATGCAGCTAAGTAAAAGTTGTACGATGCCTGTCGCATTTTTACCGTAAGTCACAAAAGGGGAGCAGCGCCAAGAGTTGTTAGCTGCCCAAGAATAGGAGATATAAGAGGGAGAAGTGTAAGCAGTTGCTGTTGCTGTTGTTGTTTCGACCTGTAAAATGCTTGGCATTTTAAAAGGTTCCACATTTCGTACAGTTTTCATCTTTAGCTTCTTCTTCATCTTGTTGTTGTTGTTAATTTTTTTTTTGGGGGTCAGGGCAGGGCTAATTGCATTGATTAGCTGACGGCGCGTTTTTGGTGCACAACAAAATGCCGCATCTGGTTGTGGCATTTGCCGACGACGGTGGCATGAGTCTAAAAGGCAGGCAGCTGTCAGTCAAGTGGCGACATGTTTACTTGGTAGTCAATCTATAGCCACAATTTACAGAGAGAGAGAGAGAGAGAGAGAGGCAGAGGGAAAGCGAGACGTATAGAAACCCTTTCGAAATTCATCGTTTGAGCCGTGCCGCAAAATACACAACAACAAAACGTAGAAAATATGAAAAAATAATAAAAAAAAAAAAACAAAAAAAAAAAAATACAAAAATCAAGAAAAACAAATTTGTTTGCATTCATATTTCAATATTATTTTTTTTTCCATTTTTTTTTTCCTTTCAGTTATTAGAAGATGCTTGAGCATTCGATCTCTATGTTTAAGATCAAAGGTGTTCAAAGGTGAGCGGCAAAAGCAACGAAGCAAATGAAGTTGAAGGCAAAAGCCGATGACGACGAAGGCAGCGACGGCGGCAACGGCAAATTGACATAATGTGGCGTTTAACAAATTCCAAGGTTCTCCGCCTCATGTTGTTGTTATTACCCCTGCTACCTTTTACCTGCCACTTCCCTTGTCTCATAAGCTAAACATGAATGCGCATCCATCAAATAATTATACAACTGCGCTGCGGACTTAAACATATTCCACAGAATATTCTGAATTTTCTTTACGCTGAATTTGATTGAATATATAAAAAAAAAAATGGTTATTGATAAATATTTTTATTTTTTTCAAGTATTTTATTTATTATTATTAATTTGTAATATTTAATTTTATTTGCTGTATACTATAATTTTAATTAGTAATTAATTAGTAGCATATTCCATTTATTGTAAATGCAAATTTACAATTGAAAACCAGTCGAACGTGTTTTCAAATTTATATTGAAAAATATTTTCTAATATTTGTTATTAATTTATGCTAAATATTATTGAAAACTTAGCAAATAATTTTTAATAAGTTTTTTATTTATTTTTAATAATTTTCAAGAGTTGCAAAAATTCAAATGAAAATATTTCAAATATTTATTTAATATTTTTGGCAATATTTTATAAAATTGTGAAATTTTAAGACGATTTTTAAATAATTTTTATTTCCAAATGAAAATTTTTTTATAAATTATTTATATTTTTTTAATAAAATTTTTTAATTTTTAATAATAATTTTCAAATATTTTTCAAAAATATTAAAATTAAAATACAAATAATTTAAATATTTATTTAATATTTTTGGCAATATTTTATAAAATTCTGAAATTTTTAAACGATTTTTAATTAATTTTCATTTCCATATGAACATTTATTTAAATTATTTATATTTTTTTTAAATAATAATTTTTTTATTTTTTTTTTAAATAATAATTTTTAAATACTTTTCAAAAGTATAAAAATTAAAATGAAAATATTTAAAATATTTATTTATTTTTGCCAATATTTTATACAATTTTGAAATTTAAAGACGATTTTTAAATAATTTTCTGTTACATATGAACAATTTTGTAAATTATATATTTTTATTAAATTAATACAAATAATTTTAAAATATTTTTTTAACAGCTGCAAAAATTAAAATGAAAATATTGAAAATTATATTAAATATTTACAAATCATTTTGGTAAATATTTTATTAATTAAATATTTATTATCAACAATTTAAAAAAAAATTACATCTATTTTTATTATTTATTTTTTATTTAAATTTACAAATTTTAATAATTAAAAAATTGAAAAATTATTATAATATTATTAAATTATTATAAAAAAAAATATTTAATAAAAATTAATAATTTTGCAAGATTTAAAAAAATTTTAATTATATTTTTAAAAAATTAAAAAATAATTAACATAAAGCTGTTAAAACAATTTTTTAAATAATTTTCAACAGTTGTAAAACTGAAATTGAATTTGACTAAAATAAAATTGAATAGTTGATTTTATGACGTTGCCTTCGTAGCTATTTACCATTGTTTGTCGATAGGCTAACAAAAAATATAAAAATAAAAATAAAAAACTGTGATAGATCACAGCGTCTGCTGAGGCTTAAAAAAAGAAAGAAAGAAACTTTGATCTTGATAGAATTGAGTCATAGTCAAAGGCCAGAGGCGTAGCTACTCAAAGGGGCAGCTGCAATGTCAGTTGAACGACGATCAGAGCTGAGCGATAAGCATTCAAAAAAAAAAAAAGAAAAAAAAAAGGTGTAGAAAAAGTAAATGACATAATGCAGCATCATCATTGAAGATGATCGCGGCAAAAGCGAAAGATACAAAGACAGATAATAAGACAGTGAGTGAAAGAAAGAGAGAGAGAGAGAGTGAGAGTGAATGAGAGAGTGTGAGCAGAGCTCAAGAGGCATTAGGCTAATCGGATAGTCGGATTGTCAGATACAGTCCGATAGGCTACAAACACGCACACGCATAGTGAAAGAGAGACAGAGAGAGAGAGAGAGAGACAACACTCACACATACATATTGTAATGTGAGAGATAACTAAAAAAAAAAACAAAATTTTTGTGAGTCCAAAAGAAAATTTGCCGCCTTTTGTCGTCATACACTGCGCTTTTCACGCCTACTGCGTTGTCGTTGCGCTGGCAGCGTCAATAGCGGCAACAGCGGCTTTGCGGCTTTGTATTTGCCCAAGATGCGTTAAATGTGCCTTAAGCCGCTTAGCCAAGGTAACAGAATGTCGCACATAGAGCAAACGTTGAGCACTGTAAGTTGGCTCAAGGCAACTGAAAGCGGCTCAAAAGACAAATGGCCGAAAGCGTATTTTCTATATTGCTTTTGCAGTCGCACTCGCAGTCGCAGTCGCCGTCGTAGTCGCAGTCGCACTACGCAATTCGATTTGCATTTGTGGCAAAATTTGAAGTGTTTTGCGCGACGCGACACGTAGCTCATTGCATCAAGTAGCGTCACGTCGCTACGCGTCGCGTCGCGTCGCGTTGTGTCGCCTAATGCGTTAATCACTTTTGGAAAACGGGGCGTCAATTGATTGGCGCGTGCCGCGGCGGCAGGAACTGTGCAATTTGGCTGCAGGACATCGATCTAAATCTACAAATCAACTGCTCTAATAAATTGTTTCAAATGATTTGTGTCTCTGTCTCTGCCATCTCTCACTCGCACTTAGTGGCCGTCAAAACTATTTGAACTTAAGCCACAGCATTGTGGGTCGTCCTTGGCAACGCCTTACACTTGTCCCATGCAACTTCATCAAGATGGCCGACACGTGTCCGAACAATTGTTGTTTATACTAACAATTTGCTATAAGAGGAAGATGCACATTATGCAAAAAGGGGATGCCCAGAAGCAAAAGGTTAATATGTGAGTGTGTGTGGGAGGGTGGGGGTATTACTTGAGCTACTCCTTCCTGATTGCCCAACGTTCGAAAAAATTTGTGTGCCTATTGTTTTCGTTGGACACGTGACATGCTCGCTAGCGACGTCCGACCACGTGGCCTTCCGGGTCTGACTTCAACTTCGACTTCGACTACGGCAACGTCAACGACTGCGCGACAACGATTCCAGCTCCCTAGGGAGCTCGCAATGTTCACATTCTGCGTCCTTCTTTTTTTTGCGTTTGTTTCTGTTTTCATTATGGCCGCACGTGTGCGTCGGTTGCGCTTTACAGTTCTCTGTTTCCGTCGTAAGTTTCCATGTCTCATACTCATTGCTTTCTTGTGTTGTGTTTTTTTTTTTATATATATTTTTTTGTTATTGTGCTCTCAACGTTTAATTCGCAGGCGTTGATCCTTTGACTTTAATGCTCAACACTTTCATGTGCTCGTCCTGGGAAATTGGTTTTTTATACATATTGCGATGTGTTTTTTTTTTTGTCACGCTGCCGCGTCCGACGCGTGCAACGTTTACAATATTCCCCAACCATTTCTTTGCCTCTCAACAAACGCTTATCATTTTTTTTTATGCGGGGCGTGTTTTGTGGCTAATATTTTCCGTCTGTCTGTGCGGTGGCATGGCGAAATTTGCTCATTAACGGCTTGTCGCACAGCAGTGACACAGGACATGAGACACAGTTGGACATTGGCAGCAGGATACATGCGGCGCATAAGCACTTGCAGCAAATTCAATGATGTTGCTATTTCCAGTTGATTAGAGGGGAGTTTCATAAGTTCACAGGTTGCCTGGGAACTTAAAAAAAAAAAAAAAATGAAATATATAAAAAAAAAGTAACGACAATCTCAGTAGCTGGAGGAAAGTAGACTAGGAGCTGGGGTGTCCTCTAAAAAAAATTGGTGGTGGATTATGACTTTATTATTATTATGATTTCATTTTGTGGTGCATTACAGTTACAGGCAACATTTGGCTTCGCTGGGCAATGATTGGCACAACAATCGTAATTGCAGCACTAAGTGTTTTTAACTGTTAACGGTTTTAATTTTTTTTTATTTTTTTTTATTTTACTTTTTGTGGCATGACACAGAACTAATTTCATTTGATGTACAATTGTTGAGGGCGTGGCATAATCAATTGTATCTAGAATATTTCACTATAATCACAAAACTATTGAGTGCAATTTTAATTTTTTAATTGATTTGAAATGCACTTGGATTTTTATTGTAAATTGTTATTAAATGTTTGAGTGTCAGTCTCTATAGGAAAGGAAAGTAAAAGTGCATGAAACATACATTCAATAACATATAAAATGCATAAAAAATTTACTTTAATATTATACAGATTTTAGGGGTTTTTTTCGATAAGTTTTCAAGTGAATTCGGGGATAATTTCCAGAGATTTTTATACATACAGATAATAAATTATAGATATAATTTAAAAAAATTTCTTTTAATAGCCTAAAGACTTCTGGAGACTTTCCAGAGATATTGGGGTGTGCAGAGTTTTTCATACATACAAATAATAAAATTTAAAATTAATAAAAAATTGAATTAAATATTATATAAATTTCAGGGTTTTTTTTCTGGTAACTTCAGCAGTTTCTTCCAAGGATTTTGTGCTGTTTCCAGAGTTTTTCATACATACAAATAATAAAATATAAATTTAATAAAATATTGAATTAAATATTATATAAATTTTAGGGTTTTTTTCTGGTAACTTTAGTAGTTTCTTCCAAGAATTTTGTGCTTTTTCCAAAGATCCGTTTACATACAGTTAAATAAAATATAAATTATATAAATTAAATAAAAAATTCATTTTATATATTTTTTATTTTATATGGACTTCGGAGTTTTTTCTCCAAAGATTTTCCTAAAATTTCATATAAATATTTCTTTAAATATTTATCATGCATTCACAATTTCTTAAATTCGTAAACTTTTCAAAAAACTTAATAATCTTCTTACATGCACTAAGTGTTGCTACAATTCCAATCGTACAATTCTTTGGCAACTGTCATTAAAGTGTCTTAAGCTCTGAGGCTTTTACACAGTACCAAAAAAAAAAGTATTTAACCTTTTGTCAAGTTTTTTTTTTTTTTTTTTTTGATATTTGTTGTGTTTTTAGCTGTGACCATTAGCTGCGTTTTTGCAGCAAAAACTACCCGAAAAAGTCCACTTGAAAGCAGCGAAAAGAAACTGAAAATAGTAAAACTAGTTGAAGGACTTTTTGTTGAATGAGTAAACTGTGAGTAGCTCTATTTGACTCTTTAGTCTACACTACACACTACACTATACTACACAATTTTATACAGAGGGTTAGAAAATTTATGATTCTACTTGCAGTCGTCGAAATGACGATGAAGTTTTTGCTTAGTCTTAACACATGGAAGGGCTGACAAAGAGAGCGGTAGGGGGGGGAGGGAGGAGGGATGAGCTAACTTGGCTTGCTGCCCTTTGACTGTCACTAAAGTGGCGTGTGCTATGCGTTGCGTTGTGTTTAGTTGCGTTATACCGTACGGTACCATAGCATGATGTGTGTATTGCACTCGTAGCAAAGTATCATCTGCTTAATCACCAAAATAGCCACCATATGGCACACACGACAAATAATACCGTTGTGTCCGTTCACTCTGCCAGTGTATGCGAGTGTGTGTGTGTATCATTTGAGGGTTGTATTAACAGTAGCTACAGCTACTGCGCTTCTCTAGTCCCTTTGCCTCCCCTCTTCTATACACACAACTGTTTTTGCAACTTCAAAGGCAACTCGCCAACGCATTGCCAACTGTGACTGTGACTGTGACTGTGACTCTGACTCTTTGCTTGTCGCTTTGCTTTTTGCACGCACTGTTTTTGCCATGTGTGTATGTGTGTGTCAATAATTTATTCATATGCGCTTACAAGTCACTAATGTTGTTGTTGTTGCTGTTGTTGTTGCTGTTGCTGCTGTAGTTGTTACCACAGACAATTTATGCACGCTTTTGACTGTAGCCACAGTCGCCGCATTTGCAATTTTCGCATTTTCTTTTCAGTTTTTTCTGCGTCTGACTTAAAGACAACTGGAAGCTTAAAGACTTAAGAAAAAACTTTGTATGTTTCTCTTATTTATAGTTTCTTTTTTTTTTGTTTTGCATTATTATGGGAATTAGCTTAATTATCAAAAGTTTTTACAGACTCAAAGTCAGCTGTAAGCTGCACTTAATTTAATAACTATTTTTTTTATTTTTTATTACTTTTCTATTTTTTTTCTGACTATATAAATTATCGTTTAATATTTAATATTACAATTTAAGTTTAATTTTTAAAAGCAACTTGCAAAACAATTTTTTATAATTACAAAATAATTAAAAACTTATTTAATTAGTTTTTAACTTGAAAAATTAAATAAAGCTTAAGTTAGTCATAAAAGAGCGAACAAAAAATTTAAAAATATTTTTAAATTATTTTATAGTAAAAATAATAATAAAAATTGAATAAATAAATAAATAAATACATAAATAAATAAATAAATAAATAAAAAACAAATTAATAAATACAATAATAAATAAATACATAAATAAAAAATTAAATACATAAATAAATACATTAAAAAAATAAATAAATAAATAAAAAAAAATAAAAAAATAAATAAATAAATAAAAAACAGAAATAAATATATAAATAAAAAAATAAATAAATAAATAAATAATAAAAAAAAAAAAATAAATAAATAAATAAATACATATATAAATAAATAAATAAATAAATGAAAAAAATAAATAAATAAAAAAAAAAATAAATACATAAATAATTAAATAAATAAATAAATAAATAAATAAATAAATAAATAAATATATAAATAAATAATAAATCAATAAATAAATAAATATATAAATAAATAAATAAAAAAATAAATAAAAAATAAATAAATAAATAAATAAATATAAAAACAAATAAAATATTCTCAAAAAATAAACTTAAATACAAAGTGATAATATTTTCCCAAAGCTTCATCGACATTAATAAAATGCACACAACGTAATCACTTCTCAAACTCTCTCTCTCTCTCTCCATCTCTTTATATCTCCTTCGTTCTCGGCCTTTTACTCTGTGTAAGCGCAAAAAAAAATATAAGAACTTTTATATGAAGCAAAAGTTTTGAGCTGGCAGCTGAAAAATAAAACGAACTTCGGACCATGGCAGATGCTTAAAAAGTTGTATATTTTTTTGGGGGAGAGGGAGAGAGACTCTTAAGCAGCTTAGGCCTAGCGCCGTCGAGCGTTTGTTTCGATAAGCGAAATATTCGAAACTTGAACCAATAAATCATAAGACGAAGTGTCCAAATGACGCTTCACGTCGCAGTCAACGTCGCTGCCACTGACTACGCAACGTTAATGTGCTTAAGGAACGCTTAAGGTTGTCCGCACGTCAGGAATTCGCGTTTGCAGCTGATAAGGATTGCTCGCTGGGCCTCCGTCGTTGTCGTCGTCGTCGTATTTGTGTCGTTTACCTGTCTCTGAGACACAGTTGCATTTGGAATTGAAACAAAGTCAAGAGTATGAGTGTGAAAGAGAGAGAAAGAACACACACACGCAATACCAGAAGCCCAAAATCAATTGCGTATTTATTGGTCACAATCAATGCGGCGCGACAACGCGACTCAGGGCCATGCATACAAAAAAAAATAAAAATAAAATGTTCATGCCCAGTGTACGTTACGGTTTTGAGCTCCTAATGATCGCCCACAGTGATCGCACACACACACACAGACGACATTGCCTGGCGAGTCAACCGCAATAAGCCGCTGGCGTCAGCGTCGCTGTCGCTGCACCCATTTCATTATTAGCGCATTTTACTCTCTTTCTTTTTCTTTCTTTCTCTCTCTCTATCGATCCTTTGACTGTGTCAGTTGCGTCATGCGTCATTGCTTTGGTATGTGACTCGTTTCAGACTTGAACTTGGACTCTGTCTGTCTGTCTACCTGTCCTGTCTTGCCCATCCATTTGTGCAGCGTCTACTTCTAATCAGTTGTAAATCATTGTGAGACTTAGGAAGTGCTCGCCGCGTGGGCTGTTTCCTGTTTTGCAAATGACTTTTTTTTTATCCTACAAGCAGCGCAAACATTTCAAGGATAATTAGGGAAAATGAAGAGTTAAAATATAATATAAAATTTATGACATACAAATAGTAATTAAAAAGTAATTCATAAATAACTTATAATTAGCTGTCAAATTAAAAAAAAAAAATTCTAGAAATTTGTAAATAATTATTATAAGAATTTGTAAAATTATTTAAATGTTTATTATTATTATTTTTATTTACAAAAATTATTTTAAAAATTTCTAGCTAGATTTTGGTATTCATTAATATTATTAATATTAATTAGAATTATTTGTGAAATTTTATAGAATTATTTTCGTTATTATAAATATTTATTTATATATATTGAATTTATTTTCCGCATATTTTAAACTATTTTTGACTTAAAAATAAATATGGCTAGAAAGTTATAGAATTTTTACAGAATTTTTATAATTATTTAAGCGTTGACTAGAATTATAAAAATTAAAATTATTTCAATAATTTCTAGATTTATTTTAAGAATTTCAAGAATTATTTCAAGAATTTCTAAAAATAATTTCATAAATTTCTAAAATTATTTTTCGTATTTATTAATATTTATTAAAAATTATTTTAATAATTTCTAGCTAGATTTTGGCATTCAATAATATTATTAATAGTTGTTAGATTATTTGTGGAATTTAAAAGAATTATTTTCGTTATTATAAATATTTATATATATTTATTAAATTTATTTTCCGCATATTTTAAATTATTTTTGACTTAAAAATAAATATGGCTAGAAAGTTTTTATACTTATTTTCGAGATAAATATTATAAAATATTATAAAAAATTTGCAGAATTATTTTAACAATTTCTAGAAATATTTTGAAATTTATTAGAATTATTTATGCACATTAAAACTATTTGAAGAATTTGCAACATTTTTTTAATATTTATTACAATTTTTGGAAAGAAATGTTAGACCAATTTATGAACTTATTTGTCTAGTTTATATTTATTAGAATTATTTTTTATATTTATATATATATTTTTTAATTTTATTAAATTTATATTAAACTCAGAAAATATGCTGCAGTCTTATACAATTTGTAGAGTATATATTGAAAGCATTATTGAACTTCAAATAAATAAATAAATAGATTTTACAATGCTTTTAACTAAGTTTCTAAGATATTTTTTTTTTTTTTGTTATTTATTAGAATATTTACTTAATCCAAGCAATAATAAATTAGATTTTAATCAATATAAAATACATAAATATTCGATATGTCAGACATTGGAGTGGAAATATCTTAAAGTATTCAGTAAAAAATTGAAATGCGCTTGAAATTTATTTATTTTGCATTATATTTAAGCTACCTGATAAAAACTCAATTCAATTGATTTTGCCGATAATATATATTATAGTATATTTTGCAGTAAATAGCAGCTGCTATTGTATGGCAGCAGTAGCAGCAGCAGCAGCAGTTGCTCTGGCTCGTGCCATGTGAGTCACATTTTGTAGCATTGTAGATCTGTCAGTGACGTATAGGTAACCCTTTTGGGATACAAAAATTATGAAGTGCCACGGCAACAACAGCGCGTCCACTTGAAATCCATTAAATATTTGTAGAAAACCAATAAAAGCAATATAAGAGAAATTGTATGTTGTGCTCCTGCTGCTGCTGCTGCTGCTGTGGCATGGACCACAAAAACGGCAACTGTGTGTGTTTTGAAGTGCTGACTGTGGCTCAGTGGCATTGCCCACTTGAAGGACAACACGCGACTCATACAACAACAACAACAAGAGCAAAAGGAAGAGCAAAAGAAAGAATTGAAGCGACAACAACTACGAAAACTGCTGCTGCCACTCGTTGTGGCAGCATCCTTTACAAAATCAAAAGTGTGGAAATTTTTGACGAGTCGAGAAGCAATAAACATTAAAATATGCTGCAGTTTACACGCAGCACTTACCCCATACTCCAGCTCCACTTACATATTACCCCCTTTGCACGACAATATGTGGCAGCTGTCAGTAGCAGCAGCAGCAGCAGATATAGACTAGCAAGCAAACAACAACAACAACAACAACAAAAAATCATGCAAAAACTAATATGAATTGGTCAGCTGTCCGCTTGCTGTTACAATACGCATCAAATTTCGTGGCGCCTTTTGCCTTAAATGCTTGAAAATGTCAACATTTGTTTCATATTCCACATTTTCCATATAATTTTCCATGCATAATCCATAATCTATTTACAGCTACTAATCTTATCAATCAGCGCAACGCAATTCGTATTCCTTCTCCTCCTCAACATACACACATACAGCTCTAATCACAGCCGATGATTATAAGGCTTAGGCTTAGGTCGACCTCAGTGCTTTAGTGCTAGAGGAAGGGGAAGAGAGATCATCATCAGCATCAGCATCATCATCAGCATCATTGTCATTGTCATTAATGTTGTTGCTCAGTTTATGTCTCACGTTCTTTGGCCATTAATCAAACTATTAGTGTAGATATTTTGGAGGACACACCCCTTTTTTTTTGTGCGAAATTTTATTCAATTTTCTACGGCCCATGGTATACATTTATTTATGAATCTTACGCTTTTTCTCTGTGCTATTACACTATGTTTGAACATACGCGATAATCATGATAATGTGTCCTGTAATCAACTAATAAGACTCTTGTCGCCGGCACACCCCCGCATTAAACCCGGGAGACCATCCATGCTTTTTTTTTTTTTTTTTGGGGTGGTCCGAAAATTGAATTTAACGCGCAATATTTTGTGCATTTTCCATGTATTGTTGCCCTGCTGGGGTGTTGCCGAAAATGCAATTCATGTGTTTTGCAGCCAAAGTTGGAGTGAAATTTATGACTTTTCATAGGCCTTGTCTATAGTAGTAGCAGTAGCAGTAGCAGCAAAAGGCTTTTCGGTTTTCCTTTGTTGGTTTTGCTACTTCTTCAACGAGTGAGTGAATGAGAGAGAGTTAGAGAGGGTGCAACTGCGGCCAGCCTCATAGAGTGTGTGTATATAAAGCCCTTTTACTTGTTATTCTTGTTGTTGTATAAAGTATAGAGTATCGGGGGTTACGCTATCAGCACATAACACATGTCACAAAAAAATATCAACAACAACAAGCGTGCATCGTAACTTACACTTCCACTGCATCCCCTCTGTTAAGCACTAACTACATTGTCTAAGTGAGTATAGACCATAAATCTATAAGCTATATAATTAAGCTATACTTATCGCTAGAAACTGAAATATTGTTGCATATTGTATTACACTACACTAAGATTTGCATGCATATGCACTGTCGAGGACATTTCTAATGTTAACATATCAGATTTATATTGAAAATCACATAGTCATCCGATCAGTCATCCGATCAGTCATCCGATCATAAGCAATATTTGTCTATTCCAACATTTTTTTTTTTTTCATAAGTGTTTAGAAATATGCAAATTTCTTCTTTTTTTTAGAATAATAAATACACTTCCTAATTATCAACAAACTTCCGTAGCTTTATCATAACTAAGCTTAGACTTGAAGCGAGCGGTTAAAACTTTTTGATCATAGTTTTGAGCACTTCATTTACATTTGAGCTCAATTAATTAGTTAACAGAATTTACGTTTGGTTTTTTTTTTTAAATAAACCTTTTTTTTTATAATTTAAAATTAACAAAAAAAAAAAAAAAAAAAATTAGAATATTTAAATTTTTATATATTTATTTTTTTTCATCAAGTCTATTACAAAAACTTCTTGAAAAATGAAAAATAAATATTTATTTAATTTTTTTGTAGCACAAAAAAAAAATTCATTGAATTTTCATGTTAAACAGACGTAGGAAAAAAAAAAAAAAAAAAACACATCAACTTTACATAGTTCAAAGTCATAAAAAATAAAATTATTCTTATTTTATGCGTGTGTATATCTGTGTGTGTGTGTGTGTTATTATATATGTTTGTTTGTGTGTGTCTTACATTTACATGCACAGTGACCAATGCAATGTAAGGCTGCTGCTTATCAAAACGAAAATTTGTACACTGATAAGTGTTACAAGCGATCCAAGCAGCAGTAACAAAACACAAGCAAAATAACAACAAAAACAACAACAAATGATATTAAACCTGCAGCTAGAATAGGTAGAAGACAACAACGACGACGACGACGCATCTATTCAAATGAGCGCCAGCCGGCGGCGATGATGGCAGCGGCGGCGGCGTCGACTCGGTCTGGCGCAGAAATTAGGAAAGGTATTAAGATAAAAACCAACAAAAAAAAAAACATTGAGAAAAAAAAATGTAATGCCTGGCGGCGAGAGAGCAAGAAAGAGACATACACACACATACACAGACAGAGAGATACACGCATAATAAACACGCCTTGAAATGGCGACCTCGGCATTGGGTTTTGTCTCTGCTTTAAGTCGTACAGCTGCCTCAGCTCTACACACACTCTCTCTCTCTCTCTCGCTCTATCACTGTGTTTGTGTGTGTACGACGTCGATTGCATTGGCGCCATGTTTATCTAATTTGGGGACATTTATGCATGGCATTCCGCGCGGTTGTTTATAGGTTCGGTTAAACCTGCACTGATAACACACACACAAAGCCAGCAAAGCCAGCAGTACTACAGTCAGCCGTCAGTCCGTTCAGTTCTTAGTTCTCAGTCCCGTATCCCCGCTACTAAAAAAAAGTCTCCAATTCTCCGTCTACGGCTGCTGCTGCTCAGGGACCGGTTAATGCGCCGTTGCATTGAAGCTGACTCAGAGTTGCGCCTGCGCGCCTTTGCGCCTGCCTGCTCGCCATGGTCAACAATAAAAAAAAAAAAAAAAAACGAAACGGCGACCGACAATTAAAGCGACCCGTCGGCATCGTCATTTTGTGTATTGCTATTGCTTTGGTTTTATTTTTCTTTATTTTAATGCATACCCTGTAACTCTAGATAATTTATGAAATGGGATAGCTTAGCTCTGACATTGGAGTATAGGAAGTTCTTAATTTTTTTTTAGAATTTCTCTAGCAGCTATTGAAAACTATAAGACTTTGGCAAGCAGCGCAGCTAGAGCTATGATATTTGGCAATCCCTTAGCTTTCGGCTAAGTCGAACAGCTGCCTACAACACTCAAAGCTCGCAAGATATACGAAATCATCCAAACTTCCTTAAGATATTCTTCAACCTTTTACAGCGTATCTCAGAGTCGTCTATACTACAGCTACTCTTTGTATTTTCAGTTTCTTTGAGTTTCTTTTCAAAGTTTTTTATTGAGGCAGTTTTTTTTTTTTACCAAAGCAAAATCTCTGTGTGAGTGTGTCATGCGCCCAATCCTGCCGCCTTATCTTTGGAATGTAACTTAAACTTTAAGGATTATTGCCTACAATAAATTTGCGTAGCCCTGTACGTCGTCACTGCTTTGTCCAAATGTTGTATCATTCCCCGTATGCCATAGATTTTGTGTTGCTTTTAAAGTCTTCTGTAAGTCAATACTACAGCTGGCAGCGCATCTTCTTTCTGTTGCTGTCTCCGCAGTCTCTTCAGCTTCAGCCTTTGTCTCCCAGTTACCCTTCACGTCATCCTTTCATTTTCGCATCGGACTTTTTCTTGTCTTGTCTTTCATCATTAGCGCTAATTAAAAGTGTATAAACTTTCACTGTGAAGCCTTCTAGGCACTTTTGCCACGTGCCACGTGTTGCACAATCAACTTACCTCACGCTCACTAATGAGAAAGGATTTTGAGTAACAATGAAACAGTGCAGGAGGCTCAAGTCAGAACTGTCAAACGTTGCTTGATTTATGCCATACAATTCCAAGGGTCAAAAGTTAACAACAATAATAACAACAACAACAACAACAACAACAACAAGAGCAACAACATCAAGTGAAAGAGAAACGCAGCCATGTGGAAGCTTGGAGAGGATGTTACGTCTCTGTGCACACAGTTGAATGAGCGACTGACCTACGCCCAGCTATATTGGAGATGCTAGCAAGAATCTCAACAGCCGCAGCCTGGCAACGCCTTCTTTCCCCCAAAAAAAAAAATGAACGGAAAGGACTTTTGTCGGCCAACAAGCCAACAAGCCAACGAGGCAACGAGGCATCGAGGCGTGCCTGATGCGATGACGCGACGACACTTTTTTATGCGGTTGTCAAAAATATTATTTTATTGCCACCAAAATGACAACACTTAACAGTTCCTCATTCTCATTCTCACTCGCTCAACACTCTTCCTTTCCCTTTGCGTTGTTTCCTGCCATATTCCAAGTTTGGATGTACGCAGTGCTTAGCGCTCAGTGCGTTCGCTCATTCAAATCTTCCGCTTGATTAGGCGCCAATTCGCACAAAGCAAATCCAAAATGTGGGCGTTGCCGCGCCCTGCAATTATGTAATGTTTGACTCTCTGTCTTTCTCTCTCTCTCTCTCTTTCTCTATCGCAACGTATCTGGATTAAGGACACAGGACACAGGATACGGAACACACTTCAACTTTGTTTTTTCTCTAGGGGTTGCATTGGTTTGCGCATCAACGCATTCAATGCATTCTTCTGCTTTTGCTACTAAAGGATTCACAATTGCTTGACAGGATTCATAAATCGCAACTTGACGCATTTAAACGGCAACACGCGATGAGGTGGATTTATTTTTATTTTTTTTTTCTTTTTGTTGCCTTCCTCTTTTTGCATTTCCAGTAAATTTGACAGAATTGTTACAGTTCCTGGACGCATTAAACTTAATGACAATATGCCAGTGATAATAGACTAACAGTACAGCCCTTCTCTGCCCAATGTTATCTACTTTATGTACATATGTCAAGGGTTAAAGCCTTGACAACACAAAACACAGTCCCGATATAAAATTGAATAAAGGGTTCACTCCAAAGTTGCCAAGTCGGCAGCTAAGCTCCAAGTCTGAAACCTGCAAAAAAAAAACCCCAAGTAATTTCGCCCGTGGCAAGCCAAACGGTTTATCTTTAGCATTATGTTTTATTATTACATCCACCACATTGCCCTATTCCTGCTCCTGTTCCTGCTCCTGCTCCTGTTCCTGCTGCTGCTCCCCCTACTTGGCATAGTCCGACAGCAGCAGAAGTTTTACTTCGTCTTGGAGTTTTTTTTTTTTTGTTACCATCCCCAAAGCGCCAACATTTATGTTCAACGTCTTTTGCCGGATGCCCGAGTTTTTCTTATCCTCTTTTACCTTTTTCTTTTTCTTTATTTTTGGTTATTTTCTTTTCTTTTTTTAGTAACATTTTGTGCGCTACAGTTGGAAATAAACATGAAATTTGGCTGCTTGATTTTTTGATAAGTTTTGTATTGTATTGGAATTGAAAATTCTTTTAGTTATTGTTGAGAAATTAATTTAATTAATTTAATTTTTCTTTTTTTTTTGTATTATTTTTTTCATCATCTTTGAACTTTGAAATTTATTTAGACATTTTTATTATATTATTTATTTATTATTTGTATTATTTTGATTGTCTTCTACATAATATAATTTTATTTTATTTTATATTTATTTTTTTTGTCAACTTACAATTTTAACTTAATAAAGCTTAAAAAAAATTTAAAAATATTTATAGTTTCCACTGGCATATATTATTATTATTTTTAAATTAGCAACAATTTTATTATTATTATTTTCTATTCAATTTTTTTTTTTTAATTTTTTAATGTATTATTTTAATATATATATATATATATATATTTTTTATTGACTATTTTATTTATATTTATAAATGAATTATTTATTTGTATAATATATATATATATATATATTTTTTTTTTTGACTATTTTATTTATATTTGTAAATTAACTATTTATTTTTATAATTATATATTTAATTTAATTAATTTTATTTATTTATTTATTTGGAAATATTTATTTAATTTCATATATATTTTTATTTTATTTATTTTATGTTCCAGCTTTTAGCAATTTTATAAAATTTTTTTTTTTTTGTTCAATAAATTTATTTTAATAATTATTTATTATTAAATATTATTTTCAGTTTTTTTTTTCAAATTCAAATAATTTTTAAATTTTTTGCGTACTCAAATATTTTTTTTATTGCTATTTTATTTTAATATTTTTGCAAATTTAATATAAATATTTTCCGTCGCCTTTTCAGTTGCCTTTTAAAATTGCAGCGCATTTGTCTAGTCGTCAAGTCTTGGCAACTTCATTTTTAGTTGTTCATTCATTGTTCTTATGCTAGCAATTGTTGTTGTTGTTGTTGTTGCGCACTTTTGTTCACCATTTTTGCTGTGGATGTCGCGTCGTTTCTTTTGCTGCTGCTCTGCATAAATTTCCCCTCAAGAATTGTCGCCGTTGCTTTTGCACCCATAGAAACCTCCACCTCTTCCTCCTCCTCCGTCTCTCTCATTCGTTCTCTCTCTGGCTTTGTCTCACAATGAAAATTTGTTGAGGAGGTTTAGGATTTGTTGGGGTTCACCCAAACACATACACAGACAGGCACACACACACACACACATAGAGAAAGACATAAAGTTACAATAGCGCGTCGAGCCGCAGGTGCTGGCAACGTCAGTGACAGTCGAAAGGGTAGAAAAAGTGCGACAAGTGCAATGGGTTTGAGTATAGGGCGGACTAAAGGGTGATTCTAGGGTTGCCACTAGTGGGATTGGGATTGAGTTTTGTTGTCGGGTAGGGGACGGGGGGTAGAGTATAACGTTGACTGCCACTGAAGACAAGTTGCAGTAACGTTTGTTGTGTGTTTTGCCTGACAACAACAACAACAACAAGTAGAACAACAAAAAACCGAACGCTTGCCGCCATTTTTAATATGGCGCACAGGCAAACATATTCACACAAACACACACACACACACATAGAGACACAGTCATAGCTCTGCTTGAAGGTAGAAAAATGCGCTGCCCTTTTGCACCGCCCGCTGCCTTTTACTTTTATAGCCTCTGTCTCTGCCTCTGCCTTTGCCTTTGCCTTTAGACAAACGTTGCTTCAGCTGCTCCTCCTACTTCAACTGCTTCATGTTGCTGCTGCTGCTGCTGCTACTTCTGCTTTTGCTTCTTCTCCTCCAACTCCTTTTCGGTAAAACTTTAGCTGTGGCTCCTCTGCTGGATTTGCATATAAAACATTTGCAAATGTATGCGCGCGCACACACACACACACACATACACACACACAAAGACACACAACTCACATTTACACTAACATCGCATATGATATTTGCATTTGCTTGGGGGCTGCGGCTGCCCAAGAGATAGAGCGTATGCCAGAGGAGCTGGAAACTTTTACAGAGGCGGGTTTCAAGTTCTTTCTCTCTATCTCGCTCTCTCGCTCTCTCTCTCTCTCTGTCTCTGTCTGTGTTTGTATGTGGCGCTTTACCGTCATATAAATTTTCGATTGATATGCAAACTTAAAAGGAACCGCAAAAATTATGCTCCAGTGAGCTGGTTGGACTACGTAGCACACATACAGTGACTACTACAAGTGACTGCACATATGTATATATATGTGTGTGTGTGTGTATATTGCCATAGAGCTTGCCTTACTTGCCTTTTTGCGAGGCTGGTTTCAGCAATTGCTAAGCTAATTCTATTATTTATAATTGAATTTCAAATATTGTTTTTAGCTTGTTGCAAGTTTTCAAAAATAAAATAAAAATAAAAATTCAATGAAATTCAATTTTTGTACATAGACAAAAGACAAAAAAAAAAATATTACTAAAAAATCAAGACAAAAAATATTGAAAAAATATGATAACAAAATAAAGATTTTTAGCAAGTTTTTTTTTTTAATATTAAATCGAATAAAGCAAAAGATTTTTTTTATTAAGTTATTTTCGAATAATATTTTTCAGTTTAAATATTATAGTAAAAAATTGTTGACAATTTTATTTGTATTAAAAATATTTCAAATATTTCTATAAATATATTTTTTTAAATTTTAATTTTATAAAATATTAAAATTATAAAAATATTAATTAATTAAATTTTGAAAATAAAAATATTAAACTGTACAATTATTAGGTATTAATTATTAAATATTAATTATTAAATATTACAAATCTTATAATAAATAAATAAATTTTTTAAAATTAAAATAAAAAAAATTATAAAATTTTTTTTTGTTGCATAAAATATAAAATAATTAATTGAAAATAAAAAAAAATAAATTAAATAAATTAATAATAAATAAAATAATAATAATTAATATAAATAAATAAAAATTCTTGTACTTAGCTTAATTATACAATTTTTTTTTTTTGCTTCAAATATAAAATAATTAATTGAAAATAAAAAAAAAAAAAATTAATAATAAATAAAATAATAATAATATATATAATAATATATATAATAATATATATAATAAATAATAAATAATATAAATAAATAATAAATAATATAAACAAAAATTCTTAACTAAATTTAAATTTCATTTAATTTTCTGCTTAATCAACTTATGCAACTTTAAGCTCAACCCTCGCATATGCATAAACTCTAACAAATAAGTATGTAAGACTCAGTCTATATGTATGTGTGTGTGCTTGCATTTGCATATGTGCATGTCTATGTGTGTGTGTTGTCTGTGTGTGTGTGTGTGTGTGTGTTTGGCCACGTTATAAAAATTCAACGAGCTGCAGAGCTAAAGCTGCCCGCCAATAGTGAAGCTTAGAACATTCGCTATACAAATAGCTTTGCTCGTTCTAAAGGGGCGTGATGGGTGTGGCAGTTGGTGTGTGTATATGTGGCAAGCATGGTATTTTGAAGTATGCCCCAAAAGCATCAATGGAGACTAAAGCCCCGCTTAAACATTTAACAAACTGCAGGCCAAAAGCTGCACAGGCCGCGTTTGACTAACGTTTGACTATTTGTCAGTTGTTGCAATTGTTGTTGTTGCACTATTTGTTATTGTTATTGTTGCTGTTTTTTTTCTTCTGTTTTTTTTCTGCTGCGTTTTTTCATTTTTCTTTATTTTTTTTTGCATAAATATTTCAATAGATTTGACGCATCGAACATCGAGAAACCAATGAAATATATTTCCAATCAAATTGAAATGCAAACATGTCAATGCTGTTGCAGCCATGTAGCATGCGGTATGTGGCAAGTGGCACATGTGTATATGTAGCTGCCACAAAATACGTGCGATGCCGAAAATTGGAATTGAAAAAGTCATGATAACAAAAATTGTACGCTGTGTGACTTTGAATGACAGATGAGCTGCTGTTACTGTTGCCGTTGCCGTTGCCGCTGCCAATGCTGTTGCTGTTACTGTTGTTGCAACAATGGCAATGGCAAACTGTAACAACAATAACAACAACAACAAGAGGCAACTGACAACAAAAGACAACTGCAGCAAAGCGAAAACAATGAAAATGTCGCGTCTCGTATTCGCATTTCGCATTTCGCGTTACGCGTTTTGCCAAAAACGAAAAGAAAATAAAAACATGCAGCAAAAACAATGACAGCTGCAAAATGGCAGATTGCAATAACAACAACAACAACAATGAGAGCGGCGCGAGACTTGTGTGCGGGCGTTTGTTGGCTTGAAACTTAATTCAAAATCAACAATGGCAACATCAACAATAACAACAACAACAACAATGACAATACAAGGAGACAACGACAAAAGGCAAGGCGACAATTTGAATACACTGACAGAAATTATATATGTACATAAAGTGTTCTTAAATGTTTAAAATATAATAGTTAATAAATATAAAAGGCAATGAAGGCAAGGGATCATCAATGCATATTTATTTATCCTATGGGAAAATGTTAAAGCAATCAAAAAGTTTCGCATTCAATTTGAAAATTTGATATGGGCAAAAAATTGTGTAAATAAAATTGCAAAAAAAAAAAAGAGAAACATTAATAAAATAGAAATATATTTTTAAAAGAATAAATTAATTAAAATTAATAAAAAGAAAATATAAATAAATAAGATATGACTATTATTACTTACAGCTATAATATATATGGGAAAAAATGGCATAAAAAATTATTATAGTAATTTATAATTATTATTTATATAAAAAATTGAAGAAAATTGTGACCAAAATGAAAAATTAAACAAATATAAAAATAATTATGTAATAATAAAAAATATTTATATATAAATAAAATATAATAATTGGAATTTTATATACTAAAAAAATATTTTATGGCATATAAAATAAATAAATAAATTTTAGTGAAAATAATGATAAATAAAAACAAATAAATTAAAATCAAAAAAATCAAATAAAATTATAATAACAAAAAATAATAAATATAAATATACAATTTGAATAATAAAATAATAATGAAAAATTCAAAAAAAAAAATTAAATAATAATAATAATAATTATATTTGAAAAATATATATAATATAATATATTATATAATAAATGTAAAATAATTATAAATATATAATTTAAATAACAAATTAATAATACAAAATTAAAAAAAAAATAATAATAAAAATATTAAAAAAATATATTTGAAAAAATATATAATATAATAAATGTAAAATAAATATAAAATTATAATAAAAATAGCAATAAATATAAATATAAAATTTCAATAATAAAAAAATAATAAAAAATTAAAAAAAAAATAATTATAATAAAATAATAATAATATATTATATTTGAAAAATATATATAATATAATATAATAAATGTAAAATAATTATAAATATACAATTTTAATAATAAAATAAAATTAACAAAATAAAAAAAAAATAATAATAATAATAGCAATAATTATATTTAAATTGATGTATATAAAATTCTCAAATAAATTTGCAATTATTATAAAAAAAAAATAAAAATTAATAGTTATAATTATATTTCAAGAAATATGAAAATATATATAAAATAAATATTATAAAGATAATCAGAATAATTAAAAAATAATAAGAATAAAATAAATATAAAAACAAAATTGTAAAACAAAAATTATAAATATAAATAAATAAAATGTATAAATTAACAAAGCTGAAATATAAATAATTAAGATTTAAAAATGTTTCTCAATTTTTCTTTAAATTCAACTTTTTGAACTTTTTGAAGCTACTTTGAAATTTAATATTATGAAATATTTATTGTACATATCGCATTTTCTATACAAGTTCAGTTTATGTCTGTATGTATGTGTGTATGTGTGTGTGTCAATCGCTGTATTTGTATTTGTAAAATTTTGTAAAATTAATATTCAACCTGATACGTTGAACGGAAACGGAAGTGGCAGCGCCAAAAGATGCTCTAGCGACAAAATGGTGGCGTGTAAAAGAAAATAAAAACAACGCGACTGAATGAATGAATGAATGAATGAATGAATGAATGAAAGACTAGACTAGAGCTGACTAAATGACTAAAACTGACAAGCTGTGTGAGATTGACTAACTGACTGAATTGACAAAACTGACTGCATAATGTTGTTGTTGTTGTTTGTTGTTTGTTTGTTGTTGTTTTTGCGCTTCTTCTTACTGTTACTGCTCTTCTTACCGTTGCTGTTGCTGTTGTTGTAGTCGGCCGTTTTGCCTTGTGCCTTGTGCCTTTGGCCTGACTGACTAACTAACTGACTGACTGCTGTTTCCGCTTTTTACGTTCATTGCCTCTGCCACAATTTTAATTTTCCTAATGGATATCGATCCCAGTCGTCGGTCGCCCAACAACAACAACAACAACAGGGTCGCCGCCGTCGACGTCGCTGGCAAAAAGGATAATAGACTTCTTTATTGTGCATGCGACTCTATAAAAGTCAACTCTGGACTTTGTTGTGTGTGGCGCTGGTTCAGCAGGACGACGGACAGAACAGAGGCTATGAAACGTAAGGACTATGGAACACAACTTGCGTCGCACTGACACACAAACCGTAGCGCAAATACAAATACAAACAGAGTGAGAGAGAAAGAGAGAGAGAGAGCGAGAGACATGCTTACAAACACTTACATACACGCAAGCAAGCAGCACACACACACACACCTTCAACAACCTCACACAATAAATAAAATGCTATGTCATGCAGTGAAAACAGTTGGCAATTCTACTGCCTGGCCTCCACCCCCTCTCTCACTCCCACACTCTCTCACTCCCATGCTGTCTTTACCTTTATACAACTCTACTCTCACTCTCTGCTCTCTCGCTCTCCTCTTCTCACTTTATTTGTTTGTCTATCTCTGCAAATTTTCTCTAGTCTTTAAAGTCTTCAAGCCTCGCGACAGACATTGAAAAATTCAATTTTTTTTTTTTTTTTTGCTTCTATTTTGCCAGGCTGCTGGCAGGCCTACAACTTGGCTTTAACTCTTTTACTCACTCACTCTTTCTCTCTCTCTCTCTCTCTCTCTCTCTCTCTCTCGGTCTCTCTCACTCTTTCACGCCTGCCTAAACGTAACTAAACATTTGCTTTTGCGCTACAAAATTTTTCGGCAGCTCGAAATTTTTCGTTGCTGTTTTTGTAGGCAACGGCAAGTGCGAAAATTAAATGAACCGCAAGTCGTAGACCCGAGACTACATGTTGATGTTGATGAGCTACAGTTTGCCACACAGTCAGTCAGTCAGTCAGTCAGTCAGACAGCAGTCTTCTAACTTGCACATGCCACACACTTCCTTGCGGCTTGTTGTACCATACAACATATATTGCTGCATGTTTGCGTAGGTGTTTTGCGTGTTTCTATTTGCATAAATTTTTGCTATTTGCTTTTGGCTTCGCAAACGTGACAGTGCCAAAAAGAGTGTGAGCAGAAAAGAAAGAGAGAGAGAGAGAGAGTGTAAGAGAGAGAGAGAGAGAGATGCTATAATGAAACAGAGGCAAGCGAATGGAGGAGCCGACGGAGATTGATACGAAGTTCTAGCCTGTGTTTTTCGTATTTGAAATTGAAATTGAAATTTGAAATTTGCATTTTGTTTAGTTCGGGTTAAACAACAACAACAACAATAACAACAACAGCAATAAAACGAGTTTCATTGAGGGGTTGGGGGTTGTGCTACAGCTGCTGTTTCTTGTTATTGCCTTGATAAGTAGTCGCATTTTATGTTAAACATACGCAAACACTATACAGCCGCCCCCACACACACACACACACACACATTCTCTCACTCACATAGACAAATATAAGCATGAAATTCGTGAGGCAACTTTAGATAATAACTATAAAAACATTTCAACATCGTAGCCGTAGCCGTAACATCGAGTCAAAAACTTTTCATATTTAAACTATTCAAATTGAAAGATAATCCGACATGCTCAACGATAATAATACTCAAAAAAATAAATAAATAAAAATAAATAAATAAAAACACTTCAGTAACAAAAAAAACATATTTATTTTATTTTTTTTTATTTTTATTTTTTTTTTGTTTAGCATAAATTCTCAATGCTCAATAAATAAATAAAATAAATTCATAAATGCAGTAAAAGCAAAAATAGAAAATTGTATTTTATTTAATAAGAAAAACTAAAACTTAATCAGTTTTAGTTGATCTTTTAAAAAGCTCTTTGTCAACATTTTTGCATATAAATCTTTTAAAGATTTTTATTTAAATGTTAAAAAAAAAAAATAAAAAAAAAAATTTATATTCTGCTGCAATTTTTTTAAAGAATTTTTTTATTATTTAGCTGAAATAACTTTCAATTTTTGTTTGCTATGAAAACGTTTGCTTTAACTATTCAGCAGGCAACAACAACAATAATAAATGTATAGTAGATATTGTATCTATGTATCTTCTATCTATCTATCTATCTATCTATCTATCGATGCTAACTGACAACGAACAGATCTGCCAAATTGGCTACTGATTGGATATGTCTCAGCAGCTGCTGCTGCTGCTACTGTTGCTGCTGCTACTTCTACTATAACCTTAAGCTGTCCATGACACATGAGGCAAGTTGCTTGTGGCAATCAATGTTTAGCCAACAAGCAAACTGAAACCATTCCAAACAATCAAAATGCTAGACAGTCAAGTACAAGTACAATGGACACACAAAACTAATTGTTACTGTTATTCTCATTAACTAGTTAGTTAGTTCAACTGCCAGCAGTCAGCTATAGATTGACAAATCAAAATCAAACATCAATGCAACTTAACAAATTCAATTAAAAATTAGTCAAAAGATGTTTTCATTTTCAAAAAGTCTTATGAGAAATCAAGATGAGAAATTTTTTTTATAGTTTCAATATAAAGTTTGTAAAAGTTTTGTGGAAAAGAAAGCAAGAAAACCGAAGAATTATTTATGAAATTTTATGCTAAAAGAAAATAGATAAGAAATGTTATAAAAAGCAGCAATAAAAAAAAATTATGTACAATATTTTTTTTTTTTAGAGAGTTATAACTTCAATATAAATTAATTTTCAAATGAAATAAATTAAAAAATTATAAAAAGTAGCAGTAAAATTCATTAAAAAATTGATTTTTAATATTTATTTTTATTTTTTTTAAATATTTTTATATTTTTTATTAAATATTAAATCTTTTAAAATTATTTTTGCATTTTTAAATATATTTTATATATTTTTTTTAAATATATATTTATATAATTAGTAATAAATTAAATTTAAAATAAAGTTCATATAAAAATGTATATATAAAAAAAAAATTTTTTTCAAATTTAATTATAAAATATATTAAAATATATTAAAAATAATAATTTGTTTAAATTTCCTTCCCAAATATTTATGATTTCTTATTCAAAAAGTTATTTAAAAATTTTTTCAAAAAATTTAAAAATTTGTCAAACAATTTTATTTTTATGTTTTATCGAAAAATTAAAGAAAAGTAAATAAAGTTTATATAAAAATATATATAAAAAATAATAATAAGTTTTTCAAAATTCTAGCCCAAATGTTTTTCATTAAAAAAAATTATTTTGAAATTTTTAAAAATATTTAAAAGTTCGTAAAAAAAAAATTAAGTTTTACGTTTTATCAAAAATTGAAGAATTAAAAGAATTGAACAGAAAGTAAAGCTAGTATAAAAAGTTATATATATATAAAATTCTTTTCCAAATGTTTTTTATTAAAAAATTATTTATAAATTTAAAATTTTTTTGGAAAAATTTTCTTTTAATGTTCCATCAGCAATTTTAGGTCAAATTTAATTCGAGGTTCGAGCGCATTTGAAGCGAAATAGAAATGAGGAATGCTTTGTGAGCAAGCTAATAACAAATCGATGCTGAATTGTTGGACTATTGGACTGCTGTGCTGTTTGCCTTTTAAATACCAATTGGGCAACAAAAACATTAACAACAACAACAACAGTAGCAGCAGCAGCAACAACAATGATAATGGCATATAGTACCAACAAGTTGAAAACATTTCATAATGAAGGCATTGGGAAAGAAGTGAAGGGATGTGTGTGTATGTGTGGGGATTGTGGGGGGGTAATACTGTTTGTTGTTGTAGTAATAGTAACAGCAGCAGCAGCAGCAGTAGCAGCAACATTGGCTTGAGTGAGTGACATGTCCTAAATTTGAAAGCGTTGCTCTTCTGTTTCTTCTTCATCATCATCTGCTCATTTACTCGTCGCTCGTCCAGACTTTTACCGGCATTTCAATTAACCCAATTAATGGACGGGACCTAATTAAATTTTGAAATCATGCTGCTTGCTGCCTGCTGCCTGCTGCCTGGCATACACCCGCACACACACACCCAAACACATAGAGACACAGACAGACAGACAGACAATCAGTCAGCTGTTTTTGCTGCTGGCCAGCTGCGTGTGTAAAGGAGATGGCGCGAAAGCTTTTACAGTTGTGCAAGCGGTGCTGCGTTTGTAAGTGTATATATATATATGTGTGTGTGTATGTGTCTCTCTCTCTCTATGTGTGTGTGTGTGTATATGTACTAATGTCAGCGTCTGGCTAACTGCGACTACTGAAGTGGCCCAAGCGGAGCTGATGACCTTGATTACAACATGACGAGCCAGCAGCACTACCCGCTGCTTTCCCCTCTCTCTCTCTCTCTCTCTCGCACTCTGTCCCTCTTACACCCACAGACTACTGACATTCGCAGTAGCTCAGTTTAGTTAACGTCTGCTGCTTCATCTCTTTCGTTCATATACGCGCTCTTGGCGTCTATGTTTATATGTGTGTGTGTGTGTGTCGCCTCTGTGCAACGGAAGCAGCGGCAAATAAAAACGGTAAAAATAATGGCAACTGGGGAACAGAATCAGCAGACAACCCACTGGCGACGTATGACGACGTCGACGACGATGACGATGACGGCGACGGCGACGGCGACGACGATGCCACATACAACAAATCATCAGGCAAAAAGCTGGCGAACTGGGTGCCAAGTCAACGAACTGGTAACCGCAACAAAACACACACAAACACATGCACACACACACACATACATTGCTGTGGGCGGCTATGTGGCAGGCGTGGCACATGTCATTAAAATTGCAACAGAGCCTTGAACAGTAAAAACGGTAAACGGCAAAGAGATAGAAAAGACGCCAAAAGCGACACAGAGTGCGAGAGAGATGAAGAGACAATCGTTTTTGGGGGGCACGAGTACAACTACAAAATCAAAAGATCAATAATTATTATGATGTTGCTACGAGGCCAAAAGACGTTTGCCACAGCCGCAGCAGCACCAGTAACAGCAACAACAGCAACAGTAACAACTACAACTACAACAACAATAATGGCAGCAACAGAATCATTTGTAGTCATCCTCGTCGTCGTCGTCGTCATCATCATCATCATCGTCGTCGTAACCACAGCCGCAGCCAAGAGTCAAGACAAGGTGCGGCTGTGGCTGCCAAAAACTTCGACAAGCGCATTACACAGCCAACAATTGCAGCCAACATTGACAACAGCAGGGGAGGGGCGGTGGACGGTGCAGAGGCGGGACTGCAAAATACTGAGGCAGACGAGCGGCATTTGCTTACAAGTGCAACCATTTTGTAGTACAAACTTCGAAAACCAAAAGCGAAATTGGCAAAACAAAGGCAAAAGGCAGCAGCAACAGCAACAACAAAAAAAAAGGGGTGCCAAGCCAAAGAGAGTTACCGAGTAGGCGGACGAGGCGACGAGGCAAGACAAAGAGAGCAGATCGTACGAGGGGAAACAGATTCTGTGGCTGGTTGACTGCCTCCATTGCGCCTGTGGATTGCAAAATGTAGCGACGGCAAATGTTGCAACACAGCTGGGCCAGCAGCTCAGCAGCCCGTAGCTACAGCCATCGTCGTCGTCGCCGTCGCTGTTGCCGTCACCGTCGTCGTTTTTTGCCAGTGGGGCGACTCATGCGCAGTGGCGCCAACCGATTGGCCCGCTTGGACGCCATTTAGAAAACATGTTGAGCGAGATAGCATGCTTGATGTGCGAGCAGCGCAGCCAAACACCTGTTCCTGTGCTCTGCTGCCTCAGTCGCTGTTGCTGTTGCTGCCGTATCGACAGCCACGACCGACTGTGCGCTGTTCTGTTCTGCTGCTTCTGTTTTTTCGAAGTTCGAGACGTGAGTGAGACGCGCCCCAGACCCAAAGGCCAAACCGGTTGCAGTCTGCAGCTGCGACACATACATAATATGTATGTATGTATAGCACAGACACTACACTTACACTTCATAGCGTGACACACTAGCTACACTGCTCTAACCACAGCGAATGAGCGTATAGCGTGTGCAAAGAAACAAAATATTCAACCAACGGGGGGTTAGCTGCGAATTCACGACGTCAACGTCGACGTCAACAGAGGCCCGAGGGCTGACGAAATATACGAACGTACAAACGAACAAACGAACGTTCGTTCATACACAACACACACACATACACATGCATATATACGAATGGGTACGTCGCTGTAAGTTTGTTGTTTTTGTTTTTTTCGTATTTTATTTTTTTTTTGTATTTGTTGCCCTGTGAATCCGAATCCGAATGCGTGCACAGAGTCAGCCGGTTTAGTCGTTCAGCAATCGCAGCGCCGTCAGCATCGCTAGAGCTACGCGTTCCGTTCTTCGTTTTTTTTCGAATTTGTTGTTGTTGTTGCTGTTGTTCATACTTACGACAACAGCAACATACACGCCAAATACTAACACTTGCATTCGCATACATAGCGTAACAACAATTCGTCGTTGCCGTTACCGTTGCCGTTGCCATTGCCGCTATCGTTGTCGTTGTCATTGTCGTTCACATCTCGTGTAACTGCCGTCGCCGTGTCGTCGTTTTACGTTTTACGTTTTGTGTTTTTAGTCGTTTGTTTTCTAAAAGTTTTTCTACATCGCCGTCGCCTTTTTGGATACGTAACCGAAGTAAACGAAAACTCTCTGCGAATATTTTCTACCTATGGCATTATTACATTTACCTGTTCGCGTGTGTTTTCAACTGTGACAATAATAACAACAACAACTACACAGAAAGCAATAACAGCAGCAACAACAAAAGCAACACATAACAACAGCAGCCAACAGTCAATGTAGTCAAAAGTTACAGTCACAATTTCTCAGTCACAGTCACATTCTAAGCCAAAGCCAAAGAGTGCGTGCAAATAATTCGAAAGAAAACAAAAAAAAATAAAATAAAAATAAATAAAAAAAAAAGAAATAAGAAACAAACAAAACAAAAAAAAAATAAATAAAAATAAAACAAATATCTCAAAGATCTAAATAAACAACTGTAAATGCAAAAAAATAAAAATAAAAAAAAATAAAAAAATAAAGTGCCTTAAAAACAGCAGCAGCAGCAACTGAATATATAATCAAAAAAATCAGCAAATCAAATTCTAATAACTAAAAAAAAATATTAACTTTTTGCTCAATGCACAAGAATTTGGCTAGTTATTGGAGTTTTAGCTTTTGATTTTAAAAGGCAAATTCTTTGATTTCGATTTTATCAAAAAAAGTGTGTTTTTGCGTGGTTGCCGGTCTATAAGCCAAATATATGGTAATGGCAGAGATTGGTGGCCATTTGGCTCACCAGCTACCATTGCACAATCATAATCATAATCACAATCACAATCACAATCAAACTGGATTACAGCCATCGCTGGTGATGAATCATCACCTGGATTTGGATTGTCATGGACATGATGTGATAAGTAAGTAAACTCTATATAGTCTATATAAGTCTAGTATAACTTTAGTCAAAGAGACAAGTAACTGCCGTCGGGCTTTACATTTTTCTCATTTTATTGAATCATAAGAAGTTACAAGTTCTAATAGTGACTTTGGAATTTTTTCAATATTGTCTTCAAAATTCTGCAGAATAAAATAAATTAAAAAAATCTTTTGTTATTCTGATAGTCTGATTTTTAAAATGTCAATATACAAACTTGAAGAGCCAAAAGTATTTTATAGAATTGTAAAACAAGTTTTTAAACTCTTAAATTTCAATGTTACCTTATTAAGTCATTTATTATATGCTATGCATATATTCAAATTATACTTATTATTATTATAATTATTATGATATTTTTTACTGTTTCACATTCATCAATATCAATCGTCAAATTAAATATTTTGCAAAAAAAAAATTTCAATGCTTTAATTCTGACAATACATCAATACTAATTTATAACAGTTCTAAATCGTTTTACAGTTATTATTGTAGTCTCATTACTCAACAAAAAAAAAAAAAAAAAAAAAAAAAACTAAACTAAATTTTGCATCGACACATAGAGAAAAACATAGAGAAAACATATACATAATATATATTATATCATATCATATGCGGTTAATAAAGCTATTTAAATGAGTTAATGACTTATTTATGGCTAAATATACAACAAAAAAATTAGACAACAATAGCAACAACAATAAGCAAAAATAAAAAATAAAAATACAGCAAAAATTTGCAAATTAAATTGCCATTAACCTTTAACAAAAAACTAAAAGTAAAACCACAAAAAAAAAAATAAATAAAAAAAAATATTGACAAGTAAAAGCAAATTTGCTCAACTGTAAAACTTTCAACATTATTTTGGAATAATAAAAAAAAAAAAATAGAAAAAATTTCTTTGTGACATAGAAAAAAAGAAGAGCTAATAAAATGAGAATCAAAAGATTTGCATGGTTGCATCAGCTAAAAGTTGATAGAATATCAAAAAAAAAAACAAAAATTTAACTAAAAATATAACTATAAATCTGTAGATATATATATAATATATATACCCAAAAATATATACAGTCGAGTCGCGATAATTCGTAACCCGTTAATTCGAAATTCTGAATAATTCGTAAACATTTCTGTTCCTTTGAAAAGAAATTCATTAAATAATTTGAAAATAATTCGAAATACTGCATAATTCGTAAAAAAAATAAAATCCCCGTGCCATTTCGAATTATCGAGACTCGACTGTATACATATATATTTTTTGGGGTATATGCGAATAATTTTTAAATTGAGGTCAAGGTTGATGCATTGAGTTATTAAAGTTAAAGCACAAAGTTTACTTTATCACATAAAAGAAGTTCAAGTTCCAGCTTCAAGATCAGCTTATGAGTTCAGCTTTGAGTACAAGTGTTAAAGCTGAACTAACATATATATATATATATATATATAATGTTATTAAGTAAAAATTATTACACTAATTACAAAGAATAAATAAGATATTAAAGTTATCAACGGCAAGTCGAAGATTTTATACACTAGATGTGGCATCTCATGCGCTGCTTTCTATGCGTTACAAGCTGTTGTTGGAAATTTATAGACTCTTAATAGAGAATCTAAAAATGTTTTAAAATTGTTTTCTTTTTTTTTTTAAATTTATTGTAAGTTTTTTTGCTATCAATAGTCAAGGATCTTAAAACTGACACTTAAAGTGAATCTACAAGATTTTAAAGTTATAAAGAACTCAGAAAAACCCTTAGGTTTTTTTTCTGTTCTTAATTTTTATTTTTATTTTGGCTTGTGGCGGCATTAACTTTTTAATTATAGCTGTATTTTATTTTAAGTAGAATATTATATATATTTTTTTTCTCTCTCTCTCTCTCTCTCTCTCTCTCTTTATGTTGTTGTAGCCGCCAAATTAAATGGTTGAATGACATTTTAATGCATTTGGCGGGACGAGCAATTAAAGTGCGCGAATTGTAAATTGCGAATACGTGAAATTTATTTATCGCATGCGATAAATGCATGAATTGTGCAATTTTGACAAATTTTCAAGTGCTATCATTTAACCAGGAAAATTATATGTACATATATGTTGACCAAATATTTTATTTGCTTGCATTTCTAAATTTATTTTCATGAATTTTTAAATGCTTGCCAGCCACTTGTCTGTGTGTGTGTGAGAGTGTATGACTGTGTGTAGAGATGAGTTAACCAAAAGTGTCATTAAAAAAAAAAATGAAAAAAAAAAATTGTTTTGTGTGTGTGACAGAAAAATATATTTTATTTAAATTTATTTTATTTTGAACGCTAAATTGTGACAAATGTTAGCTGCCAATTTTCTAACCAGACAAAACACCGCAAAAACATGCAGCAAAAAAAAAAAAAAAAAAAAACCATGAACATGAATTTGCATGTGTTGGAAAAATTTAGACAAATTAAATATATACACTGTAAATTTTTATTAAATTTATTTTTGTAAAATTATTAAAAAAAAAATATTATAAAAAAAAATAATTATTGTGTGGCAGAGCTGTAAGTTGCAGCTAGATTTTAAATTCTTCCAGAGCTAAAAAAAAAAAATTGTTGATAAATTTATTTTTGTAAAATTATTGAAAAATATTTAAAAAAAAAAATTATTGTGAGGCAGAGCTGTAAGTTGCAGATAGAGCTAAAAAAAAATTGTTAATAAATTTATTTTTGTAAAATTATTAAAAAATATTTAAAAAAAATCGTAAAATTTAAAAAAAAAATATTATAAAAAAAAATAATTATTGTGTGGCAGAGCTGTAAGTTGCTGATAGAGCTAAAAAAAAATTGTTAGTAAATTTATTTTTGTAAAAATATATTTAAAAAAAAAATTATTGTGTGGCAGAACTGTAAGATCTAAAAAAAATTGTTAGTAAATTTATTTATGTAAAATTATTAAAAACAATATTATAAAAAAAATTAAATATTTTGTGGCAGAGCTGTAAGTTGCAGATAGAGCTAAAAAAAAATTGTTAATAAATTTATTTTTGTAAAATTATTAAAAAATATTTAAAAAAAATCGTAAAATTTAAAAAAAAAATATTATAAAAAAAAATAATTATTGTGTGGCAGAGCTGTAAGTTGCAGATAGAGCTAAAAAAAAAAATTGTTGATAAATTTATTTTTGTAAAAAAATATTTAAAAAAAAATTATTGTGTGGCACAACTGTAAGTTGCAGCTAGATTTCAAATTCTTCCAGAGCTAAAAAAAAAAGCTTGAAGTAAGAGCTAAAGTTTTATGCGCTGTGCATGCTCTATTTTGCAGGGTATAGATATAAAAACTAAAACGACAAAAGCAAACGAAAAACTTCTGTGTTTGCCAAAAACAGGAAAAAAAAAACTACGAAAAAAACTAAAAAGAAAAAAGACGGAAAAAATCATAATCATAAACACGTTGTACGTAGAGCGCACTGAATAATGTATGAGCCCAAAAACACAAGCAATGGCAAGCAATGGCAGGCAATGGTATAGAACTACTAGTTGTTGTACTTGGCAGTTGAAATGATTATAGTAGATATATAAATATATATATATATATATATAGTTAAGATATAGTTAGCTGTTAGCTGCTGCATATACATAGATATATTTAGTATCTGATAGATACACGCCACAGTTATAGTCAGAGTCACAGTCATAGTCACAGTCACAGAGTCACAGAGCCACAGAGCCACAAGCAGTGGCAGTGCCACACAGCTGTCTGAATGCAGCCGCATTGTAATTTCAATTCTAATTAGTTTGCGCTCTGCACACATTAAATATTTAATGCAACAAAATTTTAATTTAAAAACTTTTGCTCATGCCAACAAAATAAAAAAAAACTTTTTTTCAAGCAAGCAAAAAACTAACTTTTAAAAAAAAATAAAATAAAATAGAAAAAAAAAATAAAACGAAAAACAGCAGCAAATAAAATAAGAAGCAGTAGAAGAAAAAAAGCTGAAAAAAACGAAGCCAACTTATTTTTCTAGCTGCAAGTTTTGAGTTTTTTTTTTTTTTTTGATTTTATTTTTTTTGTGATTTTTAGTTTATATTTGAAATGAAAACAATTTCAATTGCCGTACTTTTATTTTTGTTTTTGTTTTCTTCTCAGTTTGTTATAGTTGTTGTTGATTTTTCTCTCTCTCGCTCTGTCTCTCTCTCTCTCTCTCTCTCTTTGTCTTTCATTCATTTTTGTCCATTCGAGTTTCGCTTTTGTTGATTCTGTGCGTCTGTAAACATTTTAATGAGTTTTTCATGTCACAGGCCCATTGGCTTTCTACACCCCATTCCCTCCCCCCCCCCCCTCTTGCCTTCCCCTTCCCTAGCCAAACTTGCCACTTCTGCTCTGCCACTCGCACATGTCGTTGCTAACTTCTCAAGTAGTCGTTAAATTAATTAAATATAGTAGAAGAAAATATATACAAAAAAAAAAAAAAAAAAAACCGCGGCGCGAGTTGAAGTTTTGTTTACACAATGTGACAATATTTTTTTGTTCGCACTGTAAGTTTTTATTTTTTTTATTTTTTTCTTCTTCATTTTCAATACACTGAAATGCGCAACTGAACTCAAGTTAAGTTTATTTTATCACAAAAAAAAAAAAAATTCAAATACTCTTCATTTGCCAAGTACAAAAAATTTTTAAAAACAATTTTTTTTTTTTGCTTTCTGTTGCATACTTCATGGCGCTAGAAAAATATTGGTTTTTATTTTCTGCAACACACACACACACCGCATAGCGAGCTATACAACGAACTTGTCTTGTCTAAATGCAATAAAATTCAACAGTTTTTATGCGAAGCTCGTTAAAAATTGACAATTATTTGTGGTCATAAAAATCAAAAACGATTTTACATTTTATAGTTTAGTCAATTGGCCTCAAAATATTCACATGCATATGTAATGTGTCTGTGTGTATGTTTGTGTGTGTGTGTGTGTGTATATATATATTTTTGTAACAAATTTGCCTACCATAATTTAATTAAAATTAATTAGATTTAAATGATTTGCAAAATTAATCGCAAGCTAATTTAAATTTGTGAACAGCAGCAACAACAACAAGTTTTCGAAAGTTAATTGTGAAAAATTGACTGAGCAAATGTGCAGACTATACAAAAAAAGCTACAACAATAACAATATGAGAAATAATCAAATAATTTTACAAATAATTTGTTAAATGACAAAATCAAAAAAAAACAAAAAAAAAAAAACGAAACAAAAATCGAAATCGAAAAAAAAAAAACAAAAAACTGAAATGTGACTTTAAATGTTTTAGCTATAAAAGGCAAAGTTGCTTCGCATAGTTTTAACTCGCTGGAGAATGGCACCAAGCTCAAAGCTTTTCGGATGGCATATCATATGTATAGATGGGATTGCGAGATACAAACAGACAGTCAGACAGTTGGACAGATGGACCGACAGACAGTTAGATGGATGGATTAACTACTTATATAGATTGTATTAAAGGCGAAGGGTAGGAGGAGTGAAAGATGTTGGCATATTTATAAAGTGTTTGAGCGTGTGACAGTCGTAAAGCTTGTGAAAGGCAAATGGTAACAAAAAATTTGATATTGTGGCCATAAATGTTCTACACACACACACACACACACGCACACATCATTAATCCAGCATAATTTGTTTTGCTTATGCGCAAAACAAATAACAATTGCTCATAAATGACACTTTAAAGTTTTGTTTTTTTGGGCTTTTACAATTTTACAAAAGAAGCAACAAAAAAAAAACAAAAACTCGAAATTAACATTCTAAAATGCAAATTTATGTTAAATAGAAAATTAAAATTGTTTATTTTATTTTTAAACAATTTTAAACAGCAAATAGTTTAAGCTTTACATAAGCTTTCAAGAGCTTTCAACACTTTTATACATAATTTATGAAGCTTTAATGAGCTTTCGGTCATTTTAATGAGTTTTCAAACATTTTGATGCGCTTTCAGACATTTTGATGTGCTTTCAGCTATTTACATGAGCTTTGGTCAATTTTAATGAGCTTTCAGCCATTTACATGAGCTTTCAGTCAGTTTTTGGTCAATTTGAATGAGCTTTCAGCTATTTGAATGAGCTTTCAGCTATTTACATGAGCTTTCAGCCATTTTTGGTCAATTTTAATGAGCTTTCAGCTATTTGAATGAGCTTTCAGCCTTTTTTGGTCAATTTTAATGAGCTTTCAGCTCTTTACATGAGCTTTCAGTCATTTTAATGAGCTTTTTATGCAAAAGTTGAAACTCAATCTCAATCTTTGGTCAATTTTAGTGAGCTTTCAGCTCTTTACATGAGCTTTCAGTCATTTTAATGAGCTTTTTATGCAATAATTGAAACTCAATCTCATGTCTACTCATTCTATCTAATCACAGTTGTCATTATATATTCCAATTCCATAGACATCAATTTCTAACAGTTTATTCTAAACTAATAATCGTTTCCTCTCTGAAGAAATTTCAATACGAAAGCAACATTTAAGTGGCCTCCCGTTCATATTGTACGATAGCTACGATAACTCATTATCATTTTCTTTTCGCTAATCAGCAAAAGCAAATGCGCAAAATGTTTGCTGTTATTTTATTTTATTTTTATTTTTTTTAGATTTTAATCGAGTTTTTTTTTTTTACTGATCTGTGAACGGAAATTCCAGGCATAATTTTCTAATTTCACAAGTCAAATAGTCGCGCGAAGAGCTGTTAATTAAACTCCAAGCTAAGAATTAAAAAGAAATAAATAAAAAAAAATAAAAAAATAAAATCAAAAATCAAAATAAATAAATAAAACGAGGCTAAAAATTTACCTGAACTGAATTCAACATTTTGCGTATCTCCAACAGTCTCAGATGTCTTTGTATCTCTCCCTCACTCTAAGTCTTAGTCTATCTGTCGCAGTCCCTTTACATACACACACACACATACAAATGCACTTCAAATGTGACACCAGGCGCAGGCGCACAGCTGTCTTTGGGAATTGTGATATTCTCAGTTTCAGTTTTCAGTTTTTCTGTTTTTCTGTTTTTGTTTTAGTTTCTGTTTCTGTTTTGCTTTGATTTTTTTTTGGATTCGAAATCTGTGACCGTATTTTAGAGTCTCCCGTATCAAGCGCACAGCCCGCACAGGTTTATGAGGCCAGAAACATATATATATATATATTGATCTAGTGCTCGGACCCAAGTGCAAAATCAGATAAGCTTCGTTCAGGGTTTCTGTATTTTGGAATTTATGATTTGCGCCTAAATAACTTTATCACACTGTGCAGACAGCCTGACAGCGGGAGCAGACAAACAGGGAACAGAAGGAACGGGAGCGGTAGACAGACAGACAGACAAATACAGACAAAGTCATATAGACTACAGGCGACAGGAGATAGAAGATAGAAGGAATCCCAAATAAAACTGACCGGAAACCCGAAAAAAATAATCAAAGCCATAAAATATAGACGAATTTTTCCCTTTTTTTTTGGCGAATGGCGCATAAATTTTGTCATGTGGGTGTGTCTAAGGCGACAAATACCCAAAAAAAATTGCTACATTCTGTTGCGTCCTAAAATCCAAAAAAAAAAAAATTGTTACTGCAGGTTCAAAAAAGTAAAGAAATTCATTGAAAACTTAAATTTATCATATTAAAAACTTTGACAAAACTTAACATAAATATAACATAATAGGCGCCTCAAGTAACAGACTGTTAGACAGGATGTTAAATAATAATTGAAAAATTAAATTATGCAAAAACATTTTTCCAAAAAACTTTTAATTGAAATTCAATAAATTGAAATATTATTAATATAAAATTTAATTAAAAATTTAATGAAAATGCAATTTTTATTAAATATAAAATAAAATGCAAAAAGTTTTTATTGTCGAAAAAACAAAACATATTTTCCAAAAGTTTTCAATAATTGCAATTGAAAAGTTTTATAATGTAATGCTTAAAGCTTTAACTGCATTGCACTTAAAGCGTTAATACAATACTTTGGCCTAATTACTGCAGTTTGTTGGCCATGTTATGAGACTCGTCGCATCCTGGGGATTGTTGTACGGTACGGTCTGGGGGCCACTGTTGGGCATATTAAAGCAGACATCAGACATCAGACACCAGACGTTGACTATTAAAGTGCAATTAAAAATTATTTGAAACTCTCTTAAAGTTCAGTCAAGGTGTCAGCGCTTGTCAAGCGGACGGAGCTACCGTTTTTTTCTTTTTTTTTTGGAGCAAAACCGAATATTAAATTTCCAAAAAAAAAAAACAGACAGCTGAAGAAAGAGAAAGAGAGAGATGTATGTATGTGGCATGCATTCTGACTGTGTTGCACATAAATCAACTGATAAATAATGCCAAAAAAAAAAAAAAATATGGGGAGAAAAAAAAAATAATAAATATGGTTTGCCTGTAAATTTTTGAGGGCTTGCTGCATGCCACGCCTGTTTATCGCGTGTGTTTTGACTGGCCAAAAAAAAAAAGCGCAAAGCGTAGCAGTAACAGAATCAGACCAAAAAAGTAGCAACCACCAAATACTATAAGCGAACTACTGTGTGTGTGTGTGTGTGTTGGTTGTGCCTCTCCAGGCGCTCATTAAACGGCGCCTTTTGGCGTCGCATTTCCCGCTGGGATATTACGAAGGCGGGCAACGGGGGCGCATGTTTAGTTTTGGGCTGCCGTTTTGCTGTAGCACACACAAACACACGGAACACCCGCTGCGTCATATGACACCTCTATGTCAATGTATATGTATATATATGTGTGTGTCTCTGTGTGTCTGTGTGTGTGTGTGTTCAGGTGCATTCATATGTCTGACTGAGCTGTCAGTTTGGCCAAGCTTTGGGGAGCTCTGCGTCTGCTTTTGAGCTCAGGCGCTTCTGGCGTGTTGCATGCAACGCGCTCAACACTTTAATGGCGTCGTTTTTAAAGCTCTTTTGCGGACTAAGGGGATGAAGGGAAGCGCCGCCGCTGCTATTGCGCTGTCTCTTTCATGCACTTGCCTCTCTTTCACTGCTCTTTTTTTTTGTATTTGCTTTTTACGAGTGTCATTTTTATAACCCGCTTTTAATGACTAATTAAGCATGGAACAATAAAAAACAGCAACAACAACAACAACAACAACAAGAGCAACAATAATCTAGCAATAACTTTCAACAGGATGTAACGATTCTAGATGCTACAAAAAAGCGGCAGAGAGTGAAAGGGCAAACAGACTGAGATTTGAGTTACATCAAAAAAAATAAAAAATAAAAAAAAAATATAAAAAAAAGAAGCAGCAGAAGTTGCCGACGTCTTGTAGACGCCACTGCAACAATTCATGGCGACGTTATAGTACTCCAAATTTGTAAGCGACACTTAAGCAACAACAGCAGCAACAGCAACAGCAGCAGCAACAGTAGAAGGACTCAGACTTATATAATACTTTAGCATACTCTAAATAATACTAGATATATCACATTACAACGAACTACTTTTACGCTTCAATTTCAATGCACTTGAAGCGTGAGAGTGTCAGTACGAAGTCAGAAAGAGTAAGAGAGAGTGAGAGAGGGAGAGAAATAAAGACATTTAGCATTGTCGCTTATTTGTATTGAGAGCGCTCTCTTAATCTCAAGTATCGTCTGGATAGGCAGACGTAGGCTATCAACAGGTTGACCGCCCCCGAGACTTGAGACTCGAAAAAAACGAAAAACGAAAAACCCGACCGCTTGCTGTGCGACAGCGACAGCGACAGCGTCGCGCCGCGGGGCAACTCATTCAACAAAAAAAAAAAAAAAAATTTTTAGATGACGGCGCAATGTGGTGAATGAGGTTAAGACTCAAAGAGACTTAAAACTCAGACAAAGACTAAGCGGAAGAGAGAGTGAGAGAGAGAGATAGAACTAAGACAGACAGTAGCCTAGTCAACTAATTACCGTTACCTGCAATATTTTGACTTGCAGCCAGGATATAAGACTCTCTACCTGCTGCAAAACTGAAATGAAATGTGGCTCATTATGTCAAATTGAAATGTTGCCAGACATTAGACACAGACAACACACGAAACATATTCAAACACTGTAAAAAAAAAAAACTAAAACTAAAACTAAACTTGACAAACAAGTTGCACATCTCTCTCTCTCTCTCTCTCTCTCGCTCTTAGCTCTAGCAAAACTTGGTTTATGCGACACTTTAGAGCAAAGACTAGTCTCATCTTAGTCTTAGTCTTAGTCTTAGTCTCTTCTATTTCTACTTTTTGTTTTTTTTTTTATTATATTTATTTATTTATTTATGTTCGCGCTGTGCTTTATCACTTGGCAAATTAGCAAAATTAACTATATGCAAAACATTTTGACAAAACTAGATAATTTTTTATTTCTATTTCTATTTGTATTTGTATTTGCATTTGTTTTTGCATTTGTATTTGACTTTTGCATAATATGAAAGCAGAACCAGAAATTTATTGAAATTTATCAAATAGCTAAGTGAAAACAAAACCATAAATTTTAGACATTAATCAATTCTAATTTCAATTTCTTGACTCGTTTTCATAGATTTATATATAAATATTTTTTTTATTTTTATTTTTTTTTTGCATTTTTGGCTAAAACTTGTTTTATTTTTCATATTGAGAATCTATTGAAAAATCTTTTGATATATGTTTTGAATTTCATAATTTTATTTATAGTCATTGACAAAATATAGTTTTCAAATTCAAACAAAAATAAAATTGAAAAATTGATTTATTTAGTAATTTTTTTTTTCTTATTATATTTTTAACTCTTTCAAAATTGCATTCATAAATTTCATATTAATTTTAGCAATAAAAAACTAGAGACTAAAATATTGATATATATTTTTTAGAGCATTGAAAAAATTGTGTTAAATTTTATAGAAAGTTAAAGTTAGCACAAAAATTTGATATTTATTAAAAAAAATTATTTACTTTCAAATGCAAAAAAAAAATTTTAAAAATTTTGAAAAATTTATAAAAATTATAAAAAAAATTATTTAAACATTTTTTTCAGAATTTGAAATTTTAAAAATTATTTTAAATATTTTGTATTTACAAAAGTCAAAATACTTTTCATCAAATAGCATTTAAAAAATTAAATAATATTTTTCATAATGACATTTTCAATATTTTCAAAAAATAAAGAAAAAATATATATAATTATATTTTTAAATAGTATAAAAAACATTGGAAATTTTTAAATGTTTAAAATTTTATTGAAAAATGTACAAAAATTATAAAAAAAAAATTATTTAAACATTTTTTTCAGAATTTAAAATTTTAAAAATTATTTTAAATATTTTGTAAGCCAATTTTTACAAAAGTGAAAAAAAAATAAAAATATTTTTCATCAAATAGCATTCAAAAATATTTTTCATAATGAAAATAAAAAATAAAGAAAAAAAATATATATTAAATATATATTGAAATAGTATTCAAAACATTGGAAAATTTTCATATTGAAAATAAAACATAAAAAAAATAAAGAAAAAAATATATAAATATATATAATAATATAATTAAATATTATACAAAAATTCAGAATTCTTTCATATTAAAAATAAATAAAAAAAATATATAAATATATATATAACATATATATATATTTTATCAGATTTAACAAAATTGTAAAGTAAAAACATATGTTGAACATGTTTCAAGTTAAAGTCTTAAACTTGACAACATGTCTAGTATGGTAAGGTAGCAGACATGTAGCATAACCATCTCTGGTTATGTTTACCGGTAACAAAATGTAGCTCATTATGTCAAATTGAAATGTTGCTCGGTCGATGAAGAAGCTAAACGTGAAGAAACTCGCTGAACAAGTTGCAGACAGTCAAAAAGATTTTGCAGATCTTACAGATCTCAAATCTTCATATAAAAAAAAAATAAAAGGTATCCTATACCAAAAGGGGCGAAATTCATCTTCATGTTAAGGAAGTTCTCCCCAAAGATCGTTTTGTCGTCTAAGTGGGCAGCAATAAGTCTTCCACAAGGTGGCAAAACAGGCAAAACAGACTCTCAGAGTCTGTGTCTGATTCCGAATCAACTGAAAAACCAGAGAAAAAAAAAAACAGTCAACGATGTCGACGATTACGACCACACAGCGCCAATGAATCATAGGATGCATCAGGTGTGAGTTTGAATATGCAGACGGCGAGCAGAGGAGAAGCAACGGATACAGATGAAAGAGACGAAGACTGTTGACTGTAGATTGTAGACTGTAGACTGTAGAGTGTAGCTGCAGCTTATAGTTGAGCTGCAGGATCATAAAGCAGGCCTACTTAAAACGCCATAAAACCAGCAATTTATATACCTTCATTTGCTTTGCAACTCACAGACTTCAACTTCGACTACGACTGCAACTTCGACTCAGATTCAGATTCAGAGTTTCAGATGTAGACTTAAAGATTTGCAGTTGAATTGAAACTTGTATGCTGGCTGCTACAAAAGCCTTGACTTCAGGCTGCTACGAGTGAGTGGCAATCAACGCCGCCACAGATCTTATGTTCGGGGACAGTTCGGGAACAGTTCGAAACATGCCGCTGCGGTGCAATGCTCCTTTGAAATTCAAATTTTATGAAGCTCATTAAATATAAATTTGTCGTTCGGTTCGTTTCGTTTCAAGATGTTGACTGTATAAAAGAGACAGAGAGAGACAAAGAGAGAGAAAGAGAGAGAGAGTGATACAGTGACGATTGCAGGCAAGCACAAGGCATGTCAATAACAACAACAACAAGCTTGAGAATAAGCAGAAGAAGCAGTAAGAAACGATCTGTGGTGCATGTGGTTGTGGATAGGTACGGCGATGGTCTTGTTGTATACGACACCCAAATAAAATAATATAAATTAATTAACAAAACGAAGCCGAAATGAAGTTAAAAATTTGCATGAACAACGCGCAGCAAAGCCTTTGGCGGCCTTCCTTTTTTTTTTTAGGCTGCTTTTTTCTCTGTTTTGTTTCTTTTGCTGTTGCGTGCGCGTAATCGACCAGCAATATATATGGCAATATATATATATATATGTAATATATGTATATATATTTATATAGAGTTACTTCTAAAGGATCACAACGAGATTTTTGTATATTGCAGCAGCAGCAGCAACAGCAGCAGCAAGCCGACAACGGCGTTAAATGGTCAACTCGTTCTTGGGCAGCCATAAAGCAACGTCGGCCTCTTTTAATGAGGTCTTAAGTTTTTATAACGGTTCACACACACACACTCGCACACACACACATGCAATGCATAGGAATGTAAGTTGTAGGCACACCTTACCTTACCTTAACTTCAATAGTGGCCCAAGAAATTTACTCTTCATCTTCACCAACACTTCCAACACTTCAGATGCAGCCGTAAAAAAAATTTCAAGCATAAGCTTTAAAAACATTTAAGAGTTCTTCAAGTGTTCTTAAAGTCACTTAAAAGCATTCAAATATTATTAGCTGCAAATTATATATTTATTTATTTTATTTATTTTAACCAAAAAAAATTTGACAGTAGAAAATTTTTTACAAAATTTTTATAAATGAACTGCAAAAAATCTTTATGCAAATTTTTTAAAATTTTAAAAGTTGCTTAAAATCATTAAATTATGATTTAAATGGAAATTATGATTTTTTTTTTTTATTTTTTCTCTTTTTTTTTACTAAAAAATTTGACAGTAGAAAATTTGTTAATAATTTTTTATATATTTTATATTTCTTTATTAACTGTGAAAATCTTTATAATAATTTTTTTGAAAATTTTTAAAACTTTAAGCAGAGGATTTAAAGATTTTTTTTTAAAGCTACTTGCAGGCATTCAAATATTTATAGCTGCAATTTTTTCTTTTTACTTTAAAATTTGACAGTAGAAAATTTGAAAAAAAAAATTTTTATTAATGTACTGCAAAAAATATTTATGCAAATTTTTGAAAACTTTAAAAATTGGTTGAAATCATTCAAATATTATTTTTTTAATGAAAAATTTGACAGTAGAAAATTTGCTAAATCAATTTTTTAATTAGGTGCGAAAAATCTTTAGCAAATTTTTGAAAATTTTAAAAGTTGCTTAGAAGCATTCAAATATTATTTGCTGCAAATTATTATTTTTTTTTTTAATTTTTCTCCATTTTTATTACTGAAAAATTTGACAGTAGAAAATTTACTAAAAAAAATTTAATTAATGAGCGGCGAAAATCTTTATGGAAATTTTTATTGAAAATTATAAAAAATTTAAGCAGAAAATTTAAAGAATTTTTAAAGTAGCTTGAAAGCCTTCAAATATTTTTATCTGCAAATTTTGATATTTTTTTAAGTTTAATAATAATTTTTTTTTGCATAGAAAATTTATTTGTGAATTGCAAAATTTTTTATATAATTTTTAAATATTTATTAAAAAATTAAAAAAAATATGTTTTATAAGATTTATTGTTGCACATTTGTTTGTCATGTTGCTGCCAGGTTTTTTTTTTTTTTTTTTTTTGTTGTTTTAAATTTGAAGTGAAATTTATATAAGTGAAATATAGCCGACTGTGTGTGGCAAGTATGTTGCTAACGCATGTTGCAAGCAGTGCGGGTACAAGGAACAAATCAACAACAGAATATAAGAAGAAGAAGAACAGCAACAGCAACAACATTTAGCAACAGTAACAACAACAGCAACAACAACAACAACAAGCAAACGCAATGTTCAAGTGCAAAAGGTGCGCGCATGCGCAACAACAGCAACAAAAGTAACAAAAGTAACAACAACAACAATGTGAACATCTCTGAGACACAAAATGCAAACAAGGCAACGGGCAACGAGCAACGTTGTCGCCGTCGTTGTTTCAACAGTTGGCAAAAGATGCGAGCGAAAAAAAAAACAGAAGAAGAAGAAGTGTAAGGCAAGCAATATGCTGTGTGGCAAGTAGACAAGGCTAAAAAGGAGAGAGAGGAGGGGCGATGTGATGTTGTTGGTAAGGTGTAAGGTGCTGCTTGTGGCTATGCGATGTTTGCGCAATATTTGCGACAAATAAAGCATAAAAACTGTTAAAGTTCACACGCGTCAGGTCAAATATTTACACAATTCGCCTGCCATGACGAGAGCAACAAATAAAAAACCACAGCAACAACAACAACAACAACAATTGCAAACAACAAACGACAACGGACAACAACTGCAACAGCTAACAGACGATGACGACGACAATAACAACAACAACAACTGCAACAATGTGCGCAATCGTAGGCCAAAAACTGTTTAACTAATTAGCCAAAAAGCGCAGCAAATGCCAAAAACAATTTATGATAAGAAAAAATTCAATAAAAATGCTAAAAGCACAAAAAAAAGCTAAAAAATTGAAAGAAAAAAAAACTAGACAAATATTTAATTTTTTTTATTTTATTTTTTTTTTTTGTTAGTTGGCAGCAGCAGCAGCTGTTAACGCAGCATGCTGCCTGCTGTCAGCATTTGCAACATGTTGCATATTGCGTGGCCTTAAAAGGTTAAACTGCATTTTGATTTTTTTTTTCTCATATTTTTTATCGATAATTTGAATTTTTGTATTTCAAATTTCCAGTTGTTGTTGCTGAGCTTTAATTGCTTTTTATTTTTTTTTTCTGTAATTTTTGTTTTTCTCTTTCGATTTTTTTTTTGAGCTGTTGCTGTTGTTGCTGTGTGTTGCTGTTGTTGCTGTTGTTGCTGTTGTTGCTGTTGTTGCTGTTGTTGCTGTTGTTGCTGTTGTTGTTGCTGTTGTTGCTGTTGTTGTTGCTGTTGTTGCTGTTGTTGCTGTTGTTGCTGTTGTTGCTGTTGTTGCTGTTGCTGTTCCTGTTGCTGTTGTTGCTGTTGTTGCTGTGTGTTGCTGTTGTTGCTGTTGTTGTTGCTGTTGTTGCTGTTGTTGTTGCTGTTGTTGCTGTTGTTGCTGTTGTTGTTGTCTGTTCTTGTTGTTGTCTTTGCTTTTCATGTTTTTGAAGCTTGAGTTTTTAAAGCGTTTTTGACGTTAATTTGACACTTTTCGGAGTCATTTGTGACGCTGAGCCAGGCGTCAGTCAATTTCAAACCGACACATAGCTTTCTCTCTCTTTCTCTCTCTCTCTCTCTCTCTTTCTCTCGCTCTTTCTCTCTGTAAACCCTTTTGTTCTTTGTACACTTGATAGATTTATCTTGCACGCTCGCTCCTTTCTCTCCCACTCCCACACTATCTCTTGCTCGCTCTCTCTCTCTCTCTTACACATTGCTTCGTCTGCTGTCTGCTTACGATCGGCGCCTTTAATTTTTTCTTGTTTTTTTTTTTGTTTTTTGGCCATTGGCGACACTTGTGTTAAAACACCATAAATAAATGTCGCGCGCTTATCAAACAAATACAAACACACACACACACACACACACACACACACACACACACATACACATACAGGCAACACACACACACACACACCCAATGCAATCCTGCGTCGGCGGTTTTGGCCAAGACAAATGCGTTGTCAACGCAACCTGCCTAATAACCCATCATGATCATCACTTAGCCCGCGTGTCCAACAATCCCAAAAAAAAACAGAACAAAAAAAAAACCCAAGACGCAGAAGAAACACAGCGACACAGCGTTGCAAGTAGTATGCCGAGTGAGAAGCAGACACAGTGCTGCAGTGCTGCTCAAGAGACACTATCGCGTCTTGTCATCTGTCTGCGCGCCAAGCAACACGCAACATACAGAGGCAGAGGCAATGGCAGTCAAAGAGGCAAAGGTAGAGGCTAAGGCAAAGGAAGAGGCTGAGGCTGAGACTGATGCAGCGCAAGAGGCAAAGGCAAAGGCAAAGGCAGAGGCTGTAGCTGTAGCTGTGGCTAAGATTGAGCCAAAGGCTAAGACTATGGCTGCGATTGTGGCTGTGGCTGTGGAAGAAGCTGTTGCAGCAGCCAGCAATGCAGTTGCCGCGACTCGTCGGCATTTTGTTTCGCAGCCAACACACACACACACACACAGACACAGGCACACACAAAAAGGTCATTTCCGTTGCTGCTGCTGCTTGCTGCTTGCAACAACACTCAAAATATCTCTCTGTGTGTTGTTGTTGTTGCTGTATGTTGCTGTTGCTGTTGCTGTTGTATGTCTTTTGGCTGGCATAAATTGTGTTGCAGGCCCATGTCCATTTTGAGTCCAGGCACTCTTTGATGTCGCGGCATTGGCAGCTTCTGCCGCTTGCTGCATGTCTCGTATTCAAATTTGGCTTCAATAAAACGACAGCCAACAACTACAACAACAACAACAACAACTGGCAACGAAACACTTCGATCGGCCAATACGAAAATCAAACACTTCAAAGTGACTACAGCCGGCGGCATCTTTCTGTTTTCTTCTCTTTACTCTTTTTTTTCTCTACTTCTTCTTTACTTTTTTATTTTCTTTCGATTTTTTATTTATTTATTTTTTGTTTTTTTTTTTTTGTTTTTTTTTGAAAATCAATTGGTTTGAAATCAAAGTCAAAGTCAACTGTTTGCATTGATCAATTCTGTTATATTTATATTGACTGCTCACAAAAAAAAAAAAAGCTTATTGAGCGATGATCACACGTGACACGTGACACGAGCAACACAAGCAACATGAGCTACATAATGGAACAACATACATGCACACAATGAAATCAATCAAAACTTCAAATTATATGAGAAAAAAAAAAAACGAATACGATGAACTCGAAAAATAGAAAGTACAGAAATTTTTAAGATTTTAAAAATTACAAATTGTAGAAAAAAACTAAAAAAAATAATTAGAAAATTAGCAAAAAGTTTAAAAAATATTAAATTAATATTAAAAATATTATATAATAATATTAAAAATATTATATAATATAATATATATAAATTTAGCAGTATAAAAAATAAATAAAAATATATAAAAAAGTAATAATATACATATAGCAGATTTAACAAACAAAAAATAAAAAAAATAAAATAAAAAATAAATAAAAAAAATCTAGAAAATTATGAAATTATTTAGAAAATTAGCAAAAATTTTAAAAAGTATTAAACTAATATTAAAAATATTATATAATATAATATATATAAATTTAGCAGTATAAAAAATAAATAACAAAATATAAAAAAGTAATAATATAAATATAGCAGATTTAACAAACAAAAAAAAAAAATATAAATAAATAAAAAAAAAATGTAGAAAATTAGGAAATTATTTAGAAAATTAGCAAAAGGTTTTGAAAATATTAAATTAATATTAAAAATATTATATATTATTATAGAATATAATATATATAAATTTAGCAGAAGAGAAAAGAAATAAAAATATATAAAAGTAGTAATATAAATATAGCAGATTTAACAAAGTAAAAATAAAAACAAAAAGTTAATAAAAAAAATCTAGAAAATTGGGAAATTATTTAGAAAATTAGCAAAAGGTTTATAAAATATGTTTTTATAAGCATATTATATATAATATATAGAAATATAAAAAATTAAAATATAGAAATAAAAAAATATAGAAAGGAAGTAATATTTATTTAAGTAATATTCAGATTTATCTATAAATATTGAAAAAAAAAACTAACAAAAACTAAAGAAAAATTTAGAAAAAATTTTTATAATAATAATTTTGAATATATAATAATAATTGAATATAATTGAATAATTGAATATAAGCATATTTTTAATATTAAATAAATTATAATTATTATATTTTAATAAATATATGAAAAAATATTCAAAAAATATTCAAGACTTTAAAATGAGCTGCAAAATAATATGCATAATTTTCTGATATATCCTACAGATATATGATATATATATATATATATGTATATATACAGTCGAGTCTCGATAATTCAAAATGGCACGGGGATCATATTTTTTTTACGAATTATGAAGTATTTTGAATTATTTTCAAATTATTTATTGAATATCTTTTCAAAGGAACAGAAATGTTTTCGAATTATTCAGAATATCGAATTAATGGGGTACGAATTATCGCGACTCGACTGTATTTGACAATAAAACAAATTTCAGCTATTGCAAATTTTATTTCAAAACTTTGTAAAAATGTTGCCTATGAAACTTTAAAAATTAATTTATATACAGTAGAATCCGGTTATAACGACTCTGCTTAAAGCGTCCGTCCGCTTACTGCGACTAAAACTCGTTGGCTTGATTTCTTCCCCATGCAAACTTATACATACAAACTACTTTCGGTTAGTGCGTCTTCCGGTTATAACGACGTAAAATCGTAGGTCCCTTGAAAGTCGCTATAAGCGGAATCTACTGTATTTTATAATTTTCATAACGATAATCTTTACAAGGTTTTGGAATACAATTTTTCACAACTCAACAAAATTTCTAGAGCTTCGAATTTATTTACGAGCAGAAGCAAAATTTTTAAAAATATATAAAAAAAAAAATACTTTGAAATTCTATGAAATTTGAAATATGAAAAATAAAATTAGTTAAGTTGCTACAACTGCTAATTAGTTCTACATTCTAGTATAAGAAGTATACAGCACTATGCTGCTCCATAGACTTGCTAGGCCAAAGTCACCTGGAAAACCTTTCCCTTGGTCAAGTTTTCGTTTATAAAAATAATTTGATAATTTCTATGCTTAGACTAGACAAGACTCACGAATAATCACGCTATCATCTCCATGTTTTAAAATTTTGAAACCCTTTTTATTTTTGCCTTTCTTTTTTTTTGTTCGTTTTGTTTGTTTGTGTTTTTTTTTTGCTGCCCCCACAATCGAAAGACTTTTGTTGTTTGTTTTTTATTTTTATTTTTCTTTCTTTTTTTTTATTTTGTAATTAATTAGGCAAATTTATATGGCAACAACAACAACAGCAGCAGCAGCAGCAAGAAAAGAAATATATGTATGTGTATATATTTATATGCAGCGGTCTGTTGTTTTTGATGTTGCCCATAGCTAAATGAAGATTACGTTGTCATTGTCAAAGCAAACTGCACTTAATTAAGGCAACTTAACTTAACTTAACTTAAGACACACACAGACAATCAGCACGATTGTCGACTGCAGTCAAGTTACCCAAAAATTTGCAGCAGAGAAAGACAGAGAGAGCGAGAGAGAGAGAGATGAATGACTGAGTAAGAGGGAGCCACATAATTGATAGGATCCAGCGAGCAGACACAGACAAACAAATCAAAAACCACAAAGCTTCCTTCCACACACACACACAGACATAGAGACAAAAACTTCAATGACCAGTTGAACAGACAGAAACAGAAAGAGACAGAAATAGAGTGAATGAATGAGATAGCTAGAGTAAACAGACAGACAGTAGAGAAACAGTTGAAATTCAAAAAAAAGGGAAGTTTGCCACACAACCCACGCACAAGCACAGCACAGCACAGCACAGCACAGCATACAAAACAATGGCCAACGAATGTTGCCTAATCAGTGAAGAACGTCGACAACGACAGCGGAGAGAGAGAGAGATGAGAAGAGAGAGAGAGAGAGAGAGGTGAGGGAGATGAGCAGGGGAACAGTAGAGGGAAAAGGTTGCTCCACTGAGTGTAGCGCGAGGTGTATATGTCTGTCTGTCTGACTGTCTGTCTGTTTGTGGATTGGAATCGATTGAAGGCTGCTGCTGCTGCTGCCGCTGCTGCTGTGGCTGCAGGATGAACGTTGTTCGTATCTACAAAATTGATGAGTCTGTCAAAATGTGAATTCGAGAAATTTCACAAAAAAAAAAAAAAAGAGAGACAAAAACCAAAAATCGCCGCTTGATTCTCGTTCACGATTTCATCGGCACGTGTTTCCTTCAGCGCTGCTGTTGCTGCTGTTGCTGTCATCATTAATTTTTTAAGCGTTTCGCTTTGCAGGTAAACCAAAAAAAAAAAAAAAAATAACAGCAACATGAACTACAAAAAAAAAAGTGAAAAAAAAGTTGAACATTGCTTTATTCCTGGAAAAATGACAAATTTTCGTAGAAGTCACGAGGCAAAAATCGTAAATTGTTGTGGGAGCAAAAATGTCTCTGTGTGTCAGTTTATGTCTGTGTGTGACTGTGTCTGTGTGTTTATAGTTATTCTAGCTTGTTACTGTATCTATAAGTAACATTGTATCTATATGTATAACTATGTATCTGTATCTATTCCAATATCTGCAGTATCTTTTGTATCTGTTGTGTCATCTGTCGATTTTTATGAGCATGTGAAATTTCTAGCTTTTGCTGGCGGCACTTGCTTTTCAACTGTCAGTGGCTACGCTTTGTATTTCATTCAACAAATGCGCCATAAATCAAAAGGTAGCCCCCAGATTCACACTAAATTCAATTCTTTTGCGTCTCTCCCCCTTTTCCCCCCATATTCCACTGTTAAGACTGCAAACAGTAGTTGCTTTTGAAATCGCGCGCATATCCGCAGAGCTTCCATAATTTCGAGCCTTAATTTTTTTCTTCTTTCATGCTTGTCGACTGAAGTGTCGGCAGGGGGGGGAAGAGATATTAAAGCTGGTAAAGAGACGCTTGCATTCGCACTCGAAACTCTCGAACTTGCCTCGCAACGCAATCTTATCGATGCTTTGCATTTTGCATGTTGTCGACAACAACAGCAACAACAACATGGCTGCAAATGTGATACTACAGCAGCCGGAACGAAGGAAGGAGGACGACTGCTGCTGCTGAGGACAGCAGCCATTGCATTGCAGAAAAAAAAAGCAAAGAAAAAAAAAAAACTGGTTACCGTTCCGGTCACTCGTTGAAAACTTTTTGCACATTTTTTTTCATTTTTTTTTGTTTCGATTTTGAACCTTTTGAAAGATTGCCGACTGTGATAAGCAGCTGCTGCTGCTGCTTGCTGTTGCTGCTTTTGCTGCTGGTTTAGTTGCGCATCTCAATGTCTTTTCACTCGCTTTTGGCCACGTTTTTTTTGCTGCTTTCAGTGGGCGTTCATTATGCGCGCTGTGATATGTTTATTGCCTGCTTCACTCAAATTCTCTGTCATAGCAATCAGAGTGCAACAGTCAGTGGCACACTGTGCAACAGTTTCCCCCCCCTCCCCAACTGTTCAACTGTTTGTCTTTCTGCTCTTTTAGCCTGTCAAATATATACTAACAAATATGCATCTCTCTCTTTCAATCTCTCTCTCTCTCTCTCTCTCTCTCTACTATTCACTGTTTCCCTCGCTGTATATCATTTGCAAGTGTGACACGAGCGTAACGCGTGTAATTAGATAAAAGCGTTTAAACGCGCAAGATACTTGCAACAGATACGAAAAATATCTAAAATCTAGTTGTTGGCAAATCTTGAAACTATCTTTTGCTGCATGTTCATAGATTTATTTACATTTTATCTAAAGCGACGACTATTTTTTGCAACAAGTTGCAGTTAACGTTACGCTACGCTTATTTTCAATGTAAGAAAAGCAATACAAAAAAAATATTCAAGAAATTTTAAATGAAACTTAAAAAAAAAAAATATAAAAAAAAAATTAAAATAAATTTAATTTTATGAAAATTTATTTTAAAATTTAACTAAATTAACATAATAAATTAATAGAGAAATTTGAGAATTTTAAAATTTAAATTAATAAAAAAAAAATATAAAATAAAAATAAATAAAAAAAATAAATAAATAAATAATAAAAATAAATAAATAATATATAAAAAAATATATAAAATTTATATCAAATTTAAAATTCATTAAATTGAAATTATAAATCTGACAAATATTACAAGTAATATTTTAAGCATATATTTTTTAAACTTAAATAATAAAAATATAAAAAAAAACACTTTAAAATTCATTAAATTAATATTATAATTAAAATGACAAATTTTAAAATTTCAAGTAAAAATAAAAAAAGAGAAAAAATGTTTAAAAAATTAGAAATTCATTAAATTGAAAAACAAATATTAAAACTAATATTTTGAGCAAAAAGTTTTAAGACATAAATAAGAAAAATATATCAAAAATTTTAAAATTCATTAAAATTTCTTTAAATTCATTAATTAAAAATTAAATGAAAATTTTTAAATTTTTTAATTTCAAAACGAAAAGTCGTAAAACTTAAACAAAAAAAAAATAAATTTATATTTTTAATATTTATTTCAATTAATATTAAATATAAAATGATAAAAAAAAATTCTTAAACTTTTCATAATTGTATAAAAATATTAAAAAAATTTTAAAATTGAAGCTTAAAGCAAAAAATTTAAAATTTATTAATACAAAATTGAAAAACTTCAAGTTGATTTTAAATTTAAAATTTATGCAAACAATTTTTATTATATAATTTTATTAAAGTTGCCTTGAATTTTGATGAGTCTTTAAGTTGAATTAAATGATAAAGTTGAAGTACTTTTTGCTATGTAAATGTAAGTGTAAAGTCTGATAAATTAATAGCGCTTATAAAGAAAGGTTCAAGAGCAAACAATCAAAAAGGTGACCAAAAAAAAAAAAAGAAAAAATACACAGAAACAATAATAACAACAAAATAAAAAAAAAAGGTGCGACTATAAAAAATTTAAGCACAACAAATAAATAAAAATTTCAACTTGAAGCCAAGATCACAGCAGCAACAGTTGTTGCTGTAGTTGTTGTTGCTGTACTTGCTGTTGCTGTAGTTGCTGTTGTTGTTGTCAGTTGTTTAATTGAAAAATTTATAGCCAAAAAATGGAAAAGACATGCAAAAATGACACGCAGCTTGCAAATGCTGCCCAAAATGTTGCAAAATGTTGCGAATGTTGCTCGTTAAAAGTGAAAAAGCCGCAACAGCCGCATGTGCCACACCTCTCATACTGACAATCGCCCACCATGCATGCAGCTAGAGAGAGAGAGAGAGAGAGAGTGTGTGTGTGTGTGCGACACATGCCACAAAATGCCGCCTGCCGCAGTGAAAAGTAAAAATTCATAGACGACAAACACGAGACGAAAATTGCATTTTTGCCGGTTGTACAACTACCCTCTGACTCCCCTCCCACACCCCTCCCCCACTTCCTGCACAGACTCCAACACATCCTCCGTACTTCCACACAAAAATGTAGCAAAAAAAAAAAAAAATGGACCCACACCCCCACAAAGTGTGCCGCAAAAAGCGCCGAAAAACGTAAAATTCGTGCAGAGACCAAACGACGCGCCAAATGCAAAAATCCAACCCCCGCACATAGCAACCCTCAGCGTAACACAGTTTTGCGGGGTATATGTGAAAATGGGAAGCACAACATGCAAAAGATATGCCACAAAAGCGGAAGGTTGCTCTGTCTCCATCAGCCATCAGCCAACAACCGCCAACCATACCTCACCGCCCTCCCCCTACTACACATCTAATGGCCTCCGCCCAGTGAGCCAGAAAGAAAGAAAGAAAAAAAAAAAAAATGATACAAACGCAGCGAGCGCAGAAGTTGCGCTTAAATTCCCATTACGACTCGTAATGGTTGCGGTGTGTGTGTGTGTGTTTGTGCGTGTGTGTAACTGTAAATGTAACATTATATGTCTGTATATGTGTGTGATAGGGGGGGCGTGGGCGTGGGGGATTTGTGAGCTGTACAAAAGAAAAATGAAAACGCACTGCGCAGGATCATTAAGGCAGACAAACACCTACACACACAACACACACACACAACAGACACACACACACACAGACAACATTTACAACACACAGAGAAAGACAAACGCACAAACAATGAATGCGAAATGTCAGTCAGCAAAAGATACGCAGCCTGAAAATTTATACAAAAGAAGCTGCTGTCCAAAAAAAAAAGCAACAACAACAACAACAATAACAGCAAGCACACGCAGCTGAAGCTAAAAGCTGAAGGCAGCCAGCAAAAGTAGAACTACAACGAGGAAGAAGAAAAATGGTGGCCACGCATACACAACAACAACGAGAACAACAACAACAAGAAAGAGAACAGATTGACTGACTATATAGGGTAGCTTTATGGGCAGAGCAGAGCAGAGCAGAACAGAGCAAATGCGAGTGAGCGAGCGAGCAAGTGAGCCAGCGCTCGTTGAGATAGAGAGCAAGAGCAAAGGAGAGCATGAATAGTGGAGACTGCGTGTGCAAAAGAGAAAGAGCAATACAGCAAGCAAAGAAAAGAAGAAGGAAAAAAAAAGCGCACATGCTACGCAAAAAAGGCAAAAGGCGGAGGCAAAGGCAAAGGCAAAAACAGAGACAACGGCAAAGGCAAAGGCAAAGGCAGAGGCAGCGGCAGCGGCAGAGTTAACGGCAGACGAAAACTGAGCGGAGAGACTTGAAGCTTTTTTTTTTCGTTTTTGTTGAGGGCTGATGATGAAGGCCGTAGAACTACATACGTACGCGACTGTTCAGCATGCAGCGGGTAAGAGACAGGAGCGGCTGCGGGTTAGTTTTTTTGGGGGATACATGGAAGTAAATGCTGGCGTCTGAAATGCTTCAAGCATGAAAGCAACAAATATACATGCATACATACATACATATAAAGAAGCAAACGAGAAAACCAGGCAAAAAATAAAAATCACAAAAAAAAAAAGCGAAGCAACAACAACAAGAACAACAACAAAAACGTAAGGAAACGAAACGTTCAACAGCAACGGCAGCAACTTGTCTGCTCCGCCTTTATAAATAATTCATGTGCAGAGGCTGTGAGTGCGAAAGATACGCAAGATACAAATATACACACACATACGCAATACACACACACACATATACACACGCGTACAGACGCAAAAGATACAATAACGCGCGCTGAGATACGCAGCCACGTTTAAAGATACAAAAGAGGAAACAGCCGCAAAAGCTTCTTCGTGTGTGTTTCTCTCTCTCTATATAACACACACACACACACACATACACATATATATATTATATATGCATGCATATGTGTGTGCTGCACAGCGAAACATTTAAAACGTGCTAAACGCGCGTCAAAGTTTTTCTTAATTTTTCAACAGGCAACAAAAAAAAACAAAAAAAAAAAAAATTACAGAAAGAAAAAAAAAAGTTTTTCCTGTTGCAAAAAAGTTTCAATTTCTGTTTTTTGCTTTTTTTTTTTTTGTTTGTCCGTTTTCTGCTTTTTGCCAAGGATTACAGTCGTTGGTCGTTGTTGCCAGTGGGGCAGCGACAGTGCCACTCGTACATAATGTGGCAATGATTGCATTGATTTTTTTCTACTGCTGCTGCTGCTTCTACTTCTACTTCAACTTCTTTGTAAACTGGTAAAAAAAAACTTCAAGCCAAAATCGAGCACACTGAAAACTTTTTGGCGCTCGCAATGTACAACTTTTTTTTTCCTACTCATTCTTTTTCTTCTTCTTTCTTCTTTTTTTTCTTTTCTGTTTGTTGCCTGCCCCCCAAAAAAAAAAACTCTAACTTAAATACTTGAAAATTGTACGACGCGCCGTTTGGCAGATTTATGAATTTTTCAAATGTTTTTTTCTCTTATTTTTTTTTTTCGACAAAGTTTCGTTTTTGGGGCGGCGGCACTTGTATAAATACACAAAGAGAGAGAGAAAGAGAGAGAGTGAGAAAGAGATAGATGTATATGTACATAGAAAAATGGTTGAGTCTTGAATTATTTGATAACAGTTTGTTAATTAGCGCCATCTTTGCTTTTTTGGCCAACTTTATTTGTTTACAGCGATTGCCAAAAAAATAATAAAAAAAAAGCAAAAAAGAAAGAGCAAGAAATTTGCAGCATCAACAGATTAAATACGCAGAAAATTCAATTACAAAATTGTTGCTGCTGCTGCTGCTTACTTGTAAGTTGCCGACGGCAATTGAAAATCTTTTTAATAAACATTTTAGTTAATTATATTAACTTAATATTCCGCTTAAAATTCCTTTACATATTGCATAACATTTCATAACAAGCAATAACAGTCAGCTGCTCTGTTAACTACATAGCGCTGTTAATTGCTTACAGCTGAGCAATGTTAAGTACTTGACGCATGAGTGTCATAGCAGGCAGCTATGACAGTTAGCTGTTGAAATTAAAGTTGAAATTTAATTTGCAAAATTGCTAGAAAATTGCAAAAAAAAATATATATAAAAATAAAATAAATTTTAAAAAAATGTAAAAAATTAAAATAAAATAAATTTAAGCTAAATATACAAAAAAAATAATAATATTAATATTTATATTAATTTCTGTTGCAGAAAAACAACGTTTATCACATTGTGTAGGCTGCGGTGGTCAAATACACGATCAGTATATATTGCGCGTAGCACCAGATTTGGAATGGCATGCGGCGTGCTTAAAGTGCCAGGAATGCAGGCAATTTCTGGACGAAAGCTGTACGTGTTTTGTGCGCGATGGCAAAACCTATTGCAAGCGTGATTATGTTAGGTAAATATCAAAAATATATAAAAAAAATAAATATATAAAAAAATAAATATATAAAAAATTAGCAATAATTTTATTATAATTTATTTAAGCTGCAAAAATGCATGAAAAAAATTCATAAATAATTTTACTTGATTTTCTAAGCTAAACAATTTATAATTTGAAATTTAGCTTAAAGATATTTGCAAGACTAATCAAAACTTATGTTGAGCAATAAAAGTCTAAGGCAGCATAACATAATTTAAGCAGAAAAAAAAATAAATAAAAAATATACAATAATAATTAGCAGTAACACACAGAGAGACACACATAGATATATAGCTAGACAAGCAATTAAACTTTAACTCTAAAAAAAAAAAATAACGAAACTGAACGCAAGGCAAGGCAAGGCAAGGTAAGGCAAGGCAAAGGCAGGCAACGTATATGAAATGAAACTAGTTTTGCATAGTTTAAAGAATTTCTCACTTGCTTAAATCATGATCTAATTGTAATAATTAGTTAACTGAGATAAAGAGCGAGAAAGAGAGAGACAGAGATAGAGATAGAGATAGACTGAGAGTGAGAACATTGATATACACTTCATGTAGAATTACGCTACACTTTGTCTAGCTGCATGAGTTTTTTTTTCTATATATTTTTTAATGAGTTTTAGATAGAAAATTTCAGTTTTCAGTTTTCAGTATTTCTCGATCATGCGCTTGGCCTTTTTGCAAAAATTTGTAGCAAACATTCAACACTTGTTGGCCATGTTAATTAGATGAAGCATGCCAACGTTTGGCTATGTTTAGGGATTCCATAAACACATTCTAAACAGACAGACAGACAGCTGCTGCTGTGGGTGCGGGTGCGGTTGCCTCTGTGAATCTCACGGGTTTATAACATTTTTATATATGACGTACAATAATATTTTTTTGATAGCAATAACAATAACAACAACAAACAGCAGCGGCAGCAGCATTAGCAGCAGCAGTAGCTGACTACTAACAGCGGCAAGGGGAAGGCAGACAGTGAAGTTTTGCAGCATCACATCGCGCAACGCGTCGCGACTATTTGCCATGCAAATCTTTGAATAATTGATTAGCACGTGCAAGGCTATAAATTAACACTTTACTTGCACAAATGATTGATGTTTCGCTTTTTTGCGGCCCGACACACAAAACACACTTGCGGTGTTTTTTATTTTTCTCTATTTATTTATTTTTTTTTTATTTATTTATTTTTTTTATTATTTAATTTTTTTTTATTTATTTTGTATTTATTTATTTTTTTTTTTGTATTTATTTTTTTTTTATTTATTTATTTTTTTTATTTTTTTTTTATTTTTTTTTTTATTTATTTTTTTTATTTATTATTTTTTTTTTATTATTTTTTTTTTTTATTTATTTTTACTTTTTTTTTATGTGATTTTTATAGTGTCCGGCAGTCAGCACTTGAACTTAGCCAAGGCTATTTACATAATTCACAAATATTTTTTTTTTTTATAATTTTTTTTAAGCTTTAATCATAAGACAAACTTTTGCTCTATCTCTTTCTCACTCTCTCTCTCTCTTTCACTCTTCTACTTAGATTATTTGGTACAAAATGTGATAAATGCGGTAACTCCTTTAGCAAAAATGATTTTGTGATGCGAGCTAAAACGAAAATTTTTCATATCGAATGTTTTCGTTGTGCCGCGTGTGCTCGACAATTGCTGCCAGGTAAGTTATCATATTTTCTATCATATTTCCACCTACAATATTCTATAAATTTCCCCATTAAATATTTTATAATTTTTAATAGGCGATGAATTTGCGTTACGTGATGCTGGCGCATTATATTGCAAAGAAGATCATGATGTGCTTGAGAAATCATCACAAAGTAGTTTAACATCATCATCCGTGGAGAGCAACAATAATATTAGCAGTAATAATAATAATAATAATACAAATCTTAGCAATAATAATCATTCCAGCGAATTGGGTTCAATGTCAGGTGAGTTCTATGAGACAATATCAAAATATATATACATATATCTATCTATCTATCTATCTCTCTCTATCTATCTCTATCTATCTCCCTTTCACTTATTGTCTTTATCAACATTTAATTGTTTCAAGTGTTTGACTCAAATAACACTAGAATAATATGCTGAAGTCTCTGTATACACTCAGTGTTTTTTTTTCTGGGTGGGGGAAGGGAAGGCAGGGAAATTTCCCTCTGGCAAATATTTATATAGCAAAGTGTTGCTTGATTTGCTCAAAAATGTTTGTTATTCTTGTAAATAATACAAACAAGTAAGAAAATTATAGTCGAGTATGCTCGACTATATAATACTCGGTTGCCCAAAGTTATATTATATATTTATTAAGCTCGTGCTACGCACTCACCAATTTTAAGTTAATTTACAAAAAAAGAAATTTAGAAAAATAAAAATCGCCTCGAGAAACGAACCGCGGACCTCATGCACGCGAGTTCAATCCTCTAACCACTGAGCCACGCTCTTCACTGAGTAAATGTTGCCGTCGTGTGGGGTGAGAATAGAGACGCCTCTCAACTTTTGTAATTTGAAATGTTCATAACTTCCATGTTTATAATCCGATCTGTACCAAATTTGTAGACAACGTGCAGATAAACATATTCTAACTTTGTACCAAAATTCAGTCCTGTAGCTTGGCTGGGTGTGGATGAAGTGGCGTGTTCAAAATGGTTTTCATTGATTTGTGAAGGCGGTGGGGGGCGTGGCAAAAATCCAAAATAAACTTGAACTGCCTGCAACTAATACAAACACTTTGCAAAAAAAATGAAGTCTCTATCTCTTATAGTCTCCGAGATCTGTGTGTTTATACGGACGTACAGACGGGCAGATGGACAGACGGACAGACGTACAGACGGACATGCTTCAATCGATTCGGCTATTGATTCTGAGTCAGAATATATATACTTTATAGGGTCGGCCACGCCTTCTTATGGATGTTACTTACATTTGCTGCTGTCACAAGCTCAATATACTCTTGGTACCCAATGGGCTAGGGTATAAAAACTTAATAAATTGTATAACACTAGGCTAGTGTTAACTGTAGAGCATTGTCTTTATACAATTTGCTGTCAATTGGCCATTAGACTAATTTAATTTCTAGTCTAGTTTTTTACTATTATTAACAATTAGTCTAAATTAGCTAGCTATCTCACTCGCACACTCTCAGTCTCTGACTTGTCTTAGTTTTATCGCATGGCCTAGTTATCCGCTTAGAGCATTAGATAGACAGAAAGACAGACAGGCAGACAGAGAGACAGACAGATAGACATACAGACAGACAGAGAGACAGCCAGAAAGACAGACAGATAGACAGACAGATAGACAGACGGAGAGAGACAGAGAGAGAGAGAGAGAGAGAGAATGGTATCCTAATTAGTCTAAATAGCATTAAATGAAAGAAGAATATTTCGGTCCGGTCGGCAAATACAAAGGGTTGCAATGCTATGTTTTATTCTTAGAAATACATAGCGTTACATCCTTGTAAGCGATACCAAGCGAGTGTCAATAGAAATCGGCAAACGTCAAACAATGTACGACAATTGTCAAACCATATCGTCAACATAATCTTTCATTGTTTAACTGGGGTGGGGGGGGTGGCGTAGGTATACGTACGTAAAGCAGAGACCAAAGTTTTCTTGTGTAGAGGAAGTACAAGCCAACAGACGTTATCAACATGCGGCGGTCTTGTCAAAGTCAATGAAGCTCGTGTGCGGGCTACAATATAGCAAGTGAAAGAGAAAGAGAGAGAGAGAGAGGGAGAGTGAAAGAGAAAGATGCCGAATATATATATATAGAGTATACATAGAGCATAGAGCGTGGAGCGTGGAGCAAGAACTAATAGTTGGCGGTTTTGAATTCGCAAAAAGGTCTAAAAAAGAGACAGGTGCATGACTAGAGCAAGAGCGAGACAGAGAGAGAGCGGAGCAGAGCGGGGGGAGGGGAAGCCCAAAGCATTGCAGCTGCCAGAGCAAATAATACTTTGAGGTTGCATTGAAGCATGCAAGCGGCGCAAACATTGACAACTTCTTGGGAATTTTTTTCTTGTTTGAGTGATTCAACAACTTCAATCTCTCTATGTCTCTCTCTCTCTCCTCTCTCTCTCTCTCTCTCTCTATCTCTCTCTCTCTCTCTCTCTCTCTCTCTCTAGCTGTCACTGTTTTAGCATTTGGTATCTTCGATCGCCTGATCAATCAGTCATCTCACTGCCTCTGACTATGTCTATGTTATGCCATCTCATAGCTCTGCCTCAACCAATACTCTTGGGTCTCTTGAGCATCTATTTGTTTTCTACTCGAATATGGCACGCAGCCCTGGTCACAGTCGTCGTCGTTGTCGTCGTCGCTGTAGCAGTCGCCGTCACAGTCAAGTTTATTTGCCAAACTGCGGTCACTTTGATCTCAGACAATTCCATAGCCAGCGTTAGCCTAGAGTAAGCCTAGCGTTACCCCAGCGTTACCTCAGCCTCACCCCAGCGTTACCAGTTTTGACAAATGCTTCCCCCAAAACCAGTTGCCACAAGTAATTTCTATGCAATTATTGCAATTTCCTTTATCACTAAAAAAAAGGAAAAACAATTTCTATTTTTTTGCAAAATTTGCAAAATTTCATAATTACTTTGTGAGCCAATGGTAAATTATAGTTTCCACATTTTCAAGTATAAATCTGCTCCTCTACAGATCTGCTCAGATCACGATGTAATGTAGTTCCTCTCACATACCAAAGGACAGTCCGTTATTTGCAGTAATACTCGATTCTGTAATAAGAGCCATATTGGGGGTATGTATGTAATGTACCTTCTGTCAGCCGTACATATACGTCTCTCTTTGCTCTAAGAGAAAATTTATTTCTTCTATTTATCAGCCAGCAAAAAATTCTGCAAACCTTTGGCCTCATACAGTTCTTGGTGACAGCTTTTAAATGTTCATTGGCAAGATTTTTTCAAATTTTCAACAGCAAAATTTCCAAATAATTTTCAATTTTCATGCTTGCAAAATGTAAGCTTAAACTTTCCTAATTATCAAATTAAATTTCAACCAATTTCCAACATTTACTTTATTTCCAAGTTTTACTTGGAATTTTAACTGGAATTTTAACTGGAATTTTAACTCAATTTATGCAAGTCTCGTGATAAGTCTTACAGCTCCAATTCTACATCTATATAATTCCCCAAAGCCTAGTGCAAAATTATTATGTAAATGTTTGCCATTGACATTTTTCAAAATTTTCCTTACTTTCCATTAACAGTCGGAAGTTTCATATTTCCCTTTTGGCAATTAAAAATTTCTATAATTTCCAAGCGGAAATTATAATTTCCCCCAATTGTCAATTGTTATTTCTAGTTTCATTTTGCAAAAGTTAAGCTCACGCAGGCACGATTCACGCACGACTCTCACGTCTATAGTTTTGCAATTAATTTTGCCAAAAAATATTGAAAAATTCAAAGATCGATAAATTTATATATAGGTTAGGCTTGTTGTTGTTGCTATTGTTGTTGTTATTGTTGTTGTTCCTATTGTTGTTCTTGCTGTTGTTCAAATTGCAGTTCAAACAACTTGCCGCACGTAATTTTTAGTTACTTATCGATCATAGCAATTGTTAATGTTGATGCTGTGGCGCTGCCATCAACGATCAATGATCAAAATTTTGTGATAACGATAACAAGTTGTCAGTGCGTTGTGAAACACGACTTAATTACGAAGACCAAGAAGACACACACACATATATAATGTACAAGCATGTATATCAACTATTTATTCTCGTGCCACACACACACACACACACACACACACACACACAGACACATGCACTGTCATCTCTTTGATCTGCTGTGGAACGAAAGTTTTGTGCTGTGTGGAAACTGTTCTTTAGCTATTTTTGGGCTGACATTGGCATTTGCCTTTGCGTTTTCTCTGCAAGCAATTTATCAACAAGTGAACGTAAAAAAAAAAAAACTTCAAAGCATTTGCAAAAATAGCAAAAAAAAAAAAATTCTTCTTCTTATTTATGCTCATCTTCTTATCTTCTTAATTTTTAGATTCTGGCAGTGAATCGGGCTCACACAAAAGTATTAGGGAAAAGCGTCCCTCGGGTCCATCGGATGGCAAACCAACGCGTGTGCGTACTGTGCTCAATGAGAAGCAATTACATACGCTACGGTAAGTAACCAAAAATCTTACAATTTACTAAGCATTAATATTCTATATATATATATGCAGAACCTGCTATAATGCTAATCCGCGACCTGATGCGCTCATGAAGGAGCAACTGGTTGAAATGACGGGACTATCGCCGCGTGTTATACGCGTTTGGTTCCAAAATAAACGTTGCAAGGATAAAAAGAAAACAATACAAATGAAATTGCAAATGCAACAGGAGAAGGTACAAGAATTTATATTCTATATATTCTCTATATTTCTGTAATACTAATTTTTTTCATATTTATTTAGGAGGGTCGCAAATTAGGTTATGGTGCAATGCAAGGTATACCAATGATTGCCAGCTCACCGGTGCGACATGATTCACCATTGAATCTGCAAGGTTTGGATGTTCAAACATATCAACCGCCATGGAAAGCCTTAAGCGATTTTGCCCTACATGCTGATCTTGATAGCAATGGAGCAATCAATACGCATACGCCTGCATTTCAACAATTGGTCAATCAGGTAAAAATATCCTTGCATTATTTTAAGGAATCTAAAGATTTTTATTATTATTTTTATATTGAATGTATAGATGCATGGCTATGATATGAATGGAATGTCAGTGCTGCCACCACATCCACCGCAGGGACCACATCCACCACCGCCGGGACAACAAATGAATGGACCGCCTGGTGGCAGTAGCATGGATTCGGGCATTACATCACATCATCATCCGGATAGCACAGACTCATATGTGACATACCTGGAGAGCGATGATAGTATGCAAGGCAGTCCATAGACCTAAAAACGTACCGAAAATCTAATCACAGCTTCTTTTGTTGCTCCAGAATCGAAGCTGGCATTGACGCCATCGTCATCATCATCGGCATCGGCAGCCACATCGATCTCATCGCCGCCGTCATCAACAGCTGCCGTCGGCGGTGTTGTCGTCGGTGCTGCTAGTGGTGGTGGTGGTGGTGCTGGTATTGGCTTAGTGGGCGTTGGTGTGGGCGTGGGCGTAGGCGTTGGCGTAGGCGTTGCTAATGGCAATGTTAACTCCAATCAATCGGCAACCGAACAATTGATGCAAATGTTACAAAAAGTTACCGGCTCGCCGGCATCAGTACTCTGAGCGCATGCCCAACAAACTCAACAGTTGATGGCAGCTGGCAATGACGGCAAGGATACAGAGACACAAACAACAATAACAAATACAAATACAAATACAAATACAAATACAAATACAGATGCTGATGCAGTTACAGTTACTGTTGCTGATAATAACAGCTTGCGGGCTTTTGTGCAATGCGGCGAAGCTTTTGCGCAATTTTCTCGTCTCGTTTTTTGATTCGATGCCAAAAATAATCTATAGGCCATTGGCTGGCTGGCTGGCATTAATCTGGGTCTGGCCAGGCTCAGAGTCTACAGATCCGCCAACACCTCCGCCTCCAAACCCCAACCCCAACCCCCCACCACTGCTCCTGCCCCTACCATCATCATCGTTAGCTGCCACTGAGACTTGAGTGTCGACTGTCGACTGTTGACTGTTGAGTCTCGTATCTTGAATTTGACTCTGTTTATGGGTTGTATTGGCGAATGCAGCGCAGGGTGCGGGAATGGAAGCGGAAGCGGGTATCGGTACAGAAACGGAGACAGACAGTTGTCAGTTTCAAGTTTCACGTTTCATTTTACTGTTTCTTTGTTATGTAATATAATTTTTGTTGTTCTTTTTTTTCGAATTAAATTAATTACACAAAACAAAAACAAAAAAACAAAAAAAACAAGAAAAAAAAATGCTCATACACTTGAAAAGTTTTAACAATAATTTCGCATTAAAAAACAATTTCGTCGAGTAGGGAATTTCATTAAACACAAATTGTACATAACTTTTATAAATAAACTTACACACACTCACACACACACACACACACATACATATATTTTCATTAAAAATGCAAAAACAAAAATAATACGAAAAACAAAATGCATGAAAAACACATATAAAATTCATATGCGTACATTAAAACAAAACGGAATGAAAAACGAGAAATTGACTATAAAAATATATTAAAAAAAAACAAAAACCAACAAAAAAAAAATAACAAAAACCTCGTGTGTATTATATGGTATATAGTATATATACTAAAAAAAAAACAAAAACAAAAAAGTAAAATAAAGTAAACTACTAAAAAGAAAGTAAAATGCACTTGGCAAGTTGTAAATTAAATAAAAACAAAGCAAAAAATAAAATAAAAAAAAAAAACAAAAAACAAATTATAACACAACTACGTTAAGTTGATTGAATTTTTGATTGAAAAATTAAAATGAAAATTATGATTGGAAAAACATGGAAACGTATATAAGTGAGAAACTGTAACTAAATCTAGACTTATTTGTTAGTTTTTTAAAATATATTTCCATTAACACAAAGAGTAAATAGAATAAAAAAAAAAAACAAAACAAAACAAAAAAAAAAAAACAAAAGCAAACTGTAAGGCAGCGAACGTACCAAGGATGTTTATAAATTGTTTCGTGAAACAACTAATGTATTTTCAATAATATTTAACTAATATTAATAATAAACAGTGCATAAGTAATTTTAGTAACTATAGAAAATGTTTAAATGAAATTACAAACAAAAATAAATAACAAAATCAAAAAAAAAAATAAACTTTAATTTGTATTTTAAATTTTTAAATTTCAAATGGCCGCGCACAATAAACTTATGTCAGTGCTGCCCCACTTGTAATCTTTTTAAAATTTAAACTAAATTTGGCAGCACTAGTTAATCGCAGCCAACTTCATTTGTCTCATATGTGCGCACTGCTCATTTTGCGTTAGAGCTCAAATCGCGTGCAGCCAACTTCACGCGAGGCAAATAGTGCGCACAGCGCACATCCAAATTACATTACAGGCATACAGATAATATTTTATTGAAATTTGCCGGTTTAACGATTTAATATTGGAAATTGGAAATGTCGATAGCAAAGCGTGTACAAGTATGTAATTATAATTCATTTAATATCAATAGACATAACAAATGTCTGTTTACTTTTAGCAATGGGCGACATTTGCAAGAACATGGCACATTTATGACTGCACCTGGCAAAACCCTTTCGAGTCGGCACAGCTGATTAAAACACATTTAATGGGTCTGCATAAGCCCATTTACCATCCAATGAGTAAGTTTATACCTCAAGTTGGTTGATTTTCAATAGTTTTAAGTTAAAAAGCGTGAAAATTCTTATGCGCTTGTTACGTCACAAGCGTCGCGAGTGCCGACTTTGTTATTGTTGTTGTTGTGAACCGTTTGCCGGTTGGGCACTTCGCCCATGTAATGAATCCAGATGAGAGAGAGACAGTACTAGGTTAGCTTTAAATTATCGTCATCTTGTAATCTGATCTGAAATTAAATGAAATATATTTTTGCAGATGACTGTGGTGATCATGTGGTATTAATTAACACCAAAGAGATTGCTCTGCCAGGAGATGAGTGGATAAAACGAGTCTATTTCCATCACACTGGCTATCCAGGTGGCGCTTCCTGGACTTTGGCTTGGCAGCTTCATGAAAAGGATCCCACAATGGTTATGAAGAAAGCAGTTTACAATTCAATGGATGGAAATTTGCAACGTAGATACACAATGCAAAGATTGCACTTATTTGCCAATGATGAAGTACCCGAAGATATAATACAAAATGTAACGAATCAAATACGTGCACCGCGTACTGTTCCCCAGCGACTCGATCACATCGATAAGGAGACGTTGGAGAATTTCCCCTCCATTATGGACTATCCTAAGGATTATGTGCTGAGATAGAGCAAATTATTGAAGTAGTTTTAAGCAATAAAACAAAAATTGTTATTTTAAAAAATCAAAAGTTTATATTTTCTAATTGGCAGTGTATTTTTATTGTGTTATCGATAAACACTTGCCAAAAAAATATCGATATATCATTGCGATATTCGCATACACCGTATCCCTGGTTTTTTGCTTTGTTTTCACATCTGCCGGCCATCATCAAACGTCTTGGTGAATTGCATTTTATCTCCATTTTATTTTTTTCAACGCCCACATACAATTTCAGTGTGCGATCATCATCAAGTTAAAGTAACGTCAGTTATTGCTAACTGGTGAGAAAGTGTTGCATTCAATGATAAAGAGCTCAGCAAATCTTATCGCGTTAACCGAACACTTGAATTGTAAAACGAATTAAGCTTAACTACAAAAAATATTCTTCGTTTAATTTCAGTCACTAAACGTAGCTACTGCACGACACATTTACTGCAGCAAAAGCGGAGAGTAGTAAAATCACAATCACAAGTTTTACCGATATTTTCGCTACAACATCATAGACAACAACACAACATGGGACGTTTAGGTAAAGTTGATCCTAGCTCCTATTCTCAGCCGGAATTGATTACCACCGAGCATACCGCCATTCGTTGGCAAGTCGATTTTAATTGCACAAAGTTGCGTGGCAGTGTTCAGCATAAATTTAAAGTGTTGGCCAACAACATCGAGAACATTGTAAGTATCAGAAGAATCTTGAATAGAATTTTTTTCATAAATTTTGATTTAAATTGAAATTTAGCTTCTGGATGTACGTGATATTGATGTGAAAAAGGCCACGTTGTTAGCTGGCGGCACTGAATTACCCATCAACTACTTTGTCAGCGATCCCGTGCCTGATATAGGCCAGAAATTGACGTTGGAGCTCCCCTCAGGCACTGCAAAGGGCAGGTGCGATAAGTCATCAACTAATCTTTATTATACTTGTAAATAATTCAACACTGATATCTGTATCTGTATCTGTATCTCGATCACAGCCTGAATGTACGCATTGATTACGAGACGGCTAGCAACGCCAGTGGACTGCAATGGTTGACTCCAGCCCAAACTTTGGGCAAAAAGCATCCCTATATGTTCTCGCAATGCCAAGCCATACATGCACGTTCCGTTATGCCCTGCCAGGATACACCAGCTGTGAAGTTTAGCTATGATGCCGTTATTGAGCATCCAACTGAACTGACGGCTCTCATGAGTGCTGTGATAGACAAGACAGAAACAGGCAAATCCAGCTTCAAGCAAGAGGTGCCTATTCCAGCCTATTTGGTGGCTATTGCTATTGGCAAACTTGTCTCTCGTCCATTGGGTGAGAACTCAAACGTTTGGGCCGAAGAGGCAATTGTCGATGCATGTGCTGAAGAATTCTCGGAGACATCAACAATGCTGAAAACTGCTTCAGATATTTGTGGACCCTATGTGTGGAAACAATACGATTTACTTGTAATGCCGCCTTCATTTCCATTCGGAGGCATGGAGAATCCTTGCTTGACATTTGTAACGCCTACACTCTTAGCTGGCGATAAGTCTTTAGCCAATGTAGTGGCCCATGAGATTGCACACAGCTGGACTGGAAATTTAGTAACCAATAAGAATTTTGAACATTTCTGGCTCAACGAAGGCTTCACAGTTTTTGTTGAATGCAAAATTGTTGGTCGTATGCAAGGTGCCAAGGAGCTGGACTTCAGTATGCTCAGCAATCTGACAGAGCTGCAAGAATGTGTAAGTAAATAGTAGCTGAAAACATATGAAGACTAATAAATTTCCTTGCAGTTAAGAACTCAACTAGCTGACACACCAGAGCTGACGAAATTAGTTGTCGATCTTAGCAACTGTGGACCCGATGATGCATTCTCTTCGGTGCCCTATATTAAGGGTTCAACATTCCTGCGTTATTTAGAGGATTTATTTGGTGGCCCCAGCGTCTTTGAGCCATTCTTGCGTGATTATCTGCAGAAATTCGCATACAAATCAATTGAAACAGATGATTTCAAGTGCGCTTTTTATGAATACTTCAAGGATTCAGATAAGAAGGATAAACTAAGTGAAGTCGACTGGGATCTATGGCTGACATGTGAGGGCATGCCACCAATTATTCCCAAGTAAATTTTAATTTTAACATTTGCATCATTGAAATATTTTTAACATGAATAATTTTTTATTTTTAGATTTGATGAATCCCTTTCGAATGTCACAAAGGATTTGGCCAATCAATGGGGTACAAAACCCGTTAATGAGCTAGCCAAAAATGAGGATTTAAAGCAACCAATTTCGATTCATCAATTAATTGATTTCTTGGGTAAATTAATCGAGAACAAGCAAATCGTTGAACTGAATGAGAGCAAAATTGAACTATTGGAAAACATATACAATCTGAAGCAATCGAAGAATGCTGAAGTTCGTTTCCGTCTTAATCGTTTGATAATTCGTGCACGTCTCATTAAACGTTTGGATGAAATTATTGAATTTGCCAATTCAAATTTCCGTATGAAATTCTGTCGTCCCATTTATCGCGATCTTGCTGCCTGGCCAGAGGCAAAGCCAAAGGCAGTGGAGAATTTCCTTAGTGTGAAGGATCAAATGATGGCTGTATGCTCGCACACAATTGAAAAAGATTTGGGATTAAAGTAGATGACATATATGTAGACATATTATTTTTTTTGATTTTTCCCCCCCAAGACACATTTGAATATTATTTCTTCCCCATATGCATTTTGATTAATTAATTTGAAATGAATAAAATTCATGAGTTTATATCGTTATCATTTTGGTTTTGCTTTTTACTGTCGGTAAACCACAACTGACGCTGGGAAAAAAACAGAAATTGTATTTGAATTTACGTTACGGAAGAGGGAAAAATAAAATGCAAATAATTTCAGAGTCAAAAATGACGAATCAATGGATTTTTAGACTAAAATACTAGGCGATCAGAAACTAGCAGAAAGTAGACGCGCGAAAATTAAAAGAAATTTAAATTTCGTCAACGGCTGCATGAGCGTATTAAATAAAAGCCCGAAAGTATGCCACATAAAATTATTGTTCTTGCTGATAATATTCTCTCTCTCTTTTTATTATATTTATTCCGACTGTTAAAGTTAACAGTTTTATGTTAAGTGCAGCGACTTGCTGTTAGTTTCTGATCGCCTGGTATTGCAGAGTGAAACTTGAATGATTTTGACTAGCTCTGAAATTATTTTTATATTTAACGAAAATTTTAATTCCAGGTGGAGAATTTCCTTAGTATCAAATAACGGCTGTATGCTCGCGCATAATCAAATAGGATCTGGGAATAAAGTAATTTGACTTCCACACGCAATTTGTGAAATAGAATAAAATTGATTTATAATAAAAAAAATTAAAAAAAATTAGAAATGATCAAGAAGTTTATGTTGTAATTGTTTTTGGTTTTGGTTTTTCTTTTCTTGAATTATTGTTTTTATTAAAAAATAAGCAAAACTACGTTTATAACAAGTTGATTTCCATATCCATGCTCATTGTATGCGATCCTTTGTCTATCTCATGTTTCGTACTTCTCCTTCTCTTTCGTCTTCTCTTCTCTTTTGTTTTTTTTTTTTAATTTTGCTTGCATTCGAATTGTCAAAAATTTGTGTATTGTTTTGTTTTTTCTCTTTGTTTTACTTTAATATATATAATATATATATTTTTGTTTGTTTTGTTTTTGGGTTTTTGTGCAATTGGCCCAAAGCATTGCCAATTAATTTGTTTTGTTTTAATTTTAATTTTTGTTTTTTTCTTCTTAAATTTTTCTCATTTAATTTAGGCCTAATTTCTTTTGTGTTTTTATTAATTTCCTTTGTGATTTTTATTCTTTTTGTTTTGTTTTTATTTTTGGGAAAAATTTTTTTTTGTCTCGTTTGCCTATCATTAAATTTGTTTTTCTTATGTTTTTGGGTTTTTGTACAACTAATCAAATGTTGCTCAACTTTCGAGTCCTAGGCGACAATCGTTAAACATAATTTGCATCTTTATGTTTTTTGTTTTTTTTAAATTTTTTTTCGTTTTTTAGTTGTTTTGTCATACAATTTTTTTGTTCATCATTCAATTTGTTTAAATTCTTTAAAGTTCTGCTCGTAATTTACGCTTGTTTTACATACATACACACACACACATACATACACAAATATTAATATTATTATTGTTGTTGCTTGCGGTTTTGTTTCGTTATCGACGAGTTTTGCTTTACCTTCTTTATCTTTATCATTTCTTATGTTTATCTTTCGTTTTGTTTTGTTTAAACTAATCAACAATTTGTTTTGTGTGTTTACATTGACCAAAAAATGCAACCTCAACTTATTTTTTTTTTTTAAACTATCGTTGAAATTTTTTTTTTTTTTTTTAGTTTTCTTTATCTTTTATCATTTTTTAGTGGACAAAACTTTTTGTATTTTGTTTTTGTTTTTTTTTTTTATATAAATTTCATTTTGTTGTCGTTGAGGAATAAAAACTATCACGCACTAGAATTATCATTGGAACGGGATGTGGATGGACCGGCACCCAAATCATCGCCTACGACGAATGTGGGACTCTGGCGGGACGTTGACGCAACCGGTTGGTAATGATAGCCCTCGCGATAACGCTGATTCGGTTTAATGCGTGCGGTTTGTGTGTGACCCAATGTTGGACGCTGGTTAAGCTCATTGGGTCGTTTGGCTATAATCATAATATAATTAACAATTAATAAAATTTATTAAAAAAAAAAAATGTTTAAAGATCAATTATAAATTAATAATCTTACCAGGTATATAAGGCTTTTGATTATAGGACGATTGTTGTTGTTGGTTATATGCATCGGACGCCGTTGCATTGCCATTACTATGGCCTGTATGCTGATACGTCGTCATGCTATGACCTGTATCAGGCTGTAGCTGCAAATCTGTGCTATTTATTGGACTCATTGGTGTCATTTCACGATCCTCAATGAACAGTTCGCTAGCATCATCGGGCACCTGACGATACTGAGACCAAGGCCAAGATGCAATGCCCGACAGTAGCAACGCCTCCAAGGCACAAACATAGCCAATGAGCTAGACAAAAAAAAAACGAGATAATTAGAATTAAGGCTATATTATTATAACTGATAGTTATAACTTACGCCTGTCGCTAGCAGCGTGTCCTTGGAGTGTTTGGATACCCATGTGTATTCTGTTGCATAGAGCACCATGTGAACGAGCAGAGTGGAGCTCAAAATAAATATTAAACCAATACTCAGGTACATCCACGTGTTCTATAAAATAAAAAAAAAAACAATTTGAAATATTTAAATATTTGTATTAGTTAAAATATATAAAATTATTTCATATTTTAAACAATATTTAGATTAGATAACAAAATAAATAAAAAATTAATAAATGTACAAAATAATAAAATAAAATACAAAATAATAAAATAAAATACAAAATAATAAAATAATATTAAAATACAAAAAAAAAATTAAAAATAAAATAAAAATAAAAATACTAAAAATATTAAAAATAAAATCAAATTAAAAATAAAAAAAAAATTAAAAATAAAAATTAAAACAAAAATACAAAAAAAAAAAATTAAAAATAAAATCAAAATAAAAATACAAAAATATATTAAAAATAAAATCAAATTAAAAATAAAAACAAAAACAAAATCAAAATCAAAATACAAAATACAAAAAAAAATTAAAAGTAAAATCAAATTAAAAATAAAATAAAAACAGAATCAAAATAAAAATACAAAAAAAAAAAATATAAAAATAAAAATACAACAAAAAATTAAAAATATAAATACAAAAAAATATTAAAAATATAATCTAATTAAAAATAAAAAAAAATTAAAAGTAAAATCAAATTAAAAATAAAAAAAAAATTAAAATTAAAATCAAAATAAAAAAAAACTTCAAATAAAATGAAAATAAAAATACAAAAAAAATTAAAAATAAAATACAAATACAAAAAAAAAAAAAATTAAAAATAAAATAAAAAAAAATACAAAAAAATTAAAAATAAAATCTAAATAAAAATAAAATATAATAAAAATAAAATAAAACAAAATAAGAAGTCAAAGTTATATTTGGCTTGCCGAAGATGTCATATCCCTGCAGTCTTGAAAGAAAACTTTTGATACATAAAATCAATTTTCGACCAATCGTTCCTATGGGACAACTATATGATATATTGAGCCGATTTAGACCAAATTAATATAAGATGTAAATCAAATCCTGTAAGTTTCAGCTACATAGCTTAACAAGCAAAAAAGTTTTTCATACAAAAACTTCATTTATCATTGGAATTCAATAAATGGTTCCTATGGAGCTATATAATATTGTTGTCCGATTTGAAGCAAAATTTGTATATGATGTGTAAGTCGCCCACCTAAGGTGCATTACAAACGCCTGTACAAAATTAATACATTCTCTGCAAGGGTATACAAAATTATAATATATAAATAAAATACAAAATAAAATATAAAAATTATATCATAAATCCCTATGTATATATATTTATATCTATAATTTATATAATATAATATATCTATGTAGATGTATATAATATATTCATACCACTTTCGTCCAATTAAATGGAAACATTAACGCTATATGCGATATATCTAGAAAGATCATGAGGCATGTGATGAGTAGCGAGAATAATGCACAGAAGACCATCAGCCTCAGGCGTCCGATGAGTGGCAGTAGAAAGAGGCCAACCTGTACAGTGCCCGCAGAGCATTCGCAGGCAAGACAGACAGCCGAGGATAACTATCGTAAAGTGAGAAAAAAAGATGTATAATAATAGTATAATTATATATAGATAGTATTTACAAGATATATTTACACTTACCACCAATAGTATGCGCACAATCCCTGTAGGTGTTTTTAAATGTTGTGGATCACAGTGTAATGCCACGCCCCACGGCATTGGCGATTGTTGTTGTTGTTTATAATTGGCGTGCGAATCCCAGGATGTGCACGTACCCAATGGTGATTCAAGGGATAGCGAGAGCTCGCCGGCCCTGCTGCCAGCTATTTCAAAGTCCTGCTCATCGTCTAGCTGACAGCAGACCGGCTCCAGCTCCAGTTCACGTATCTCGTCCAGTAGCAGTTCTATCTCGTCCGTGCCATATAAATCAGATACAGACGGTATATAACGTTGGGGTTGTTGCATTGCCCGTTGCGGGATGTGTCCCACATCACCGTTGCGTAAACTGGGCGTGCAAAATTTGATGCCTACAGCGGCGTTGATTTACTTTCTTTTACTTCTACTTCCACTTTCACTTCTACTTTCACTGTCACTGTCACTGTCGCTGTCACTTCCTGTTTTTCGTCTTCTTTTTGCTTGCTCTTTCTTCTTTTATCTCTCTCTCTCTCTCTTATTACTTGTCAACGTTTATGTTGCTATATCTCCTTTTGCTTTTACTTACGTTGTTTATCGTTGTCTTCGTCGTCGTCGTCCTCTGCGTCGCCTGCGTCTGCAATAAGCAACAGAGAAAAATGTGCCATCAGGTACTGTGATAACTGGCCTCCCATATCGCCCTGACGCTCATTAGATGCTCGCTAGCCCCAAGCACCAAGCGCCAAGAGCCAAGCCCCCAAGCCCCATGTCGCACATGTCGCACATGTGTGCATATAACCATAACGGTAATTTGATATCAACTGTCATTTTGTACACAGTAACTCGCGTTATTCGTGTGTTTGTATTTGTATTTGTGTGTGTCATATTCACATTCAATACCAAGCAACGACACGTCAGGGCACAAAGTAAAGCAACGCTATGCGATGCGATGCGATGCAAAGATGTCGTGACCCTCCCAAGAGAAATGCCAATCATTGTATACTTAATATGAGAACTGAGTAACTTGACTATGACTTGATATTTGCATAAGCTAAGCCCAAGCTACGCAAAGCCAATAAGTGGCATCCCCTAAGAGTTCAACATACTTTTCATTCATTTATAATATTTGCATAAGCAGTTAGAATGTTGAACTTGATAACGCACGCATAATAGATATTGTCAACAGTTTAGTAAACACTATAGTTTAGCAAAAACTAACTAAAGATTTTCTTAAATAATAGCAGTACAATTTCTGCATAGCTTAGTTTCAGCTTTAAATAATATGAAATTTCAATTTAATTTTTTATCATATTCTATTAAATTTCCATCAGATTTCTATACGATTTTAAATTGATTTCATTTTAATGTTAAATTTATGTCGATTTAATCTCCAGTTAATTTTATTTTAAATTCGTTTGAATCTTAGCAGTTTCTTTCAATCAATACATCAATCAATATGTCAATCAATATGTCAATCGTATGACAACCAAATTTCAAGCTCATTTCAATCTAAATTCAATGACTTTCATTCATTATCTAAGAGCAGACTTCAGACTTCCTTTAATCTTTGCTTAAACTCGCTTTAATTTTTCTTATATCCTGCTTCAATCATACTTTTAGGCTTACTTCTTCAATTTCTTCAAATCTCTATTTAAACCAATAAAAGTCAAATATTAATAATTTTCATTATAATCCTGCTTGAATTTATGATTTTTTTTTTTATTGTGATTTAATCTGATTAAAACTTGCTTTTTATTTTCATTTATATCTTGGTTCAATCATTCTATTAAATTACAGTTCAATCTTAGTTCAATCTCACTTCAATCTAGAGTCTATTTTAGGCTCAAATTATATTTTATTTAAATTTTTTTTTAATTTATTATGAGATTGAAGTGAGTTTTGATAGAGTTTACCATAGAAGTGATTGAAGTAAGACTGAAATTAGATTAGAAAGAAAGTTTATATAAGATTAAATACTTTTCTTTTTATTCTAATTTCAGTCTTACTTCAATCACTTCCAAACTCTATCAAAACTCACTGCAATCTCATGTCAATCATTTAGAGGGGCTCAAAATATATTTCACTTGATATTTTCGTTTAATTAATTAAGATTTACATTAGAATGCTTATCAATCTCACTTAAATCTCAATTCAATCACACATCAATCACATTTGTATCTCAGTTTTATAAACAATTACTGAGTGAAGCTTAACAGGTGTCCCCTGAGGGTCACTTATAAACTGTTCACTGTCTGTTGTCCCTGTCAGTGTCACTGACTACTGTCACTGTCACTGTATACTGTCTACTGTCTGTGCTTGTGCTTGTGCTGCTAATAATAAATATAAATAGACAAACAAAATCATGTCAAACTTGTAGTTATAGCAAATAGTTGCACTAATGACCGATACTAATTACAGTTTATAGTTCATATACATACAACACACACACTGAGACACACACACAGTCATACAGAGTTCTGATTATAGCAACTTAATTGTCAATTTGAAAGAACATTAAGAATCTTTAATTGACACGCAATAAGCATTTACAGCTTTCATTCGTTCGATTGATTGAATGATTTTTATATTTTATTTGATTTTTATTTTTATATTTGATTTTTTTTATATTGATTTTAATTATGTTCAAGCTGCCAATGTTGTGAAAGTTTGTCAGTTGCCACTTGCCACTTGTGAGTTGCGACTTGTCAGTTGAGAGTTGTGAATGCTTTGCAAGCAAGTTTTGCTGCCAATTTCAAATGAAATCAAATTGTTTTTTTTTTTCACTTCCCTTGTGCTTTTTCTTATATTTTATGTTACGTTTTTCTTTGCTTTTTTATTGTAGATGTCGCACAGCAAGGCAATTAACACAGACACAGCATATACTGCTATGTGTGTGTGTGTAATGCATGAAAGTTAAAGCCATAAGGGAATTTAAGACACATATTGAACGAACATTTTGCCAAAAGCTGCCCTGTCAGTGCGCATTTCCTTGCCTTGTCATAATCAGGACACACAAATGAAGGTAGCTGTCGTTCTTGTTGCTTGTTTCTTTCTTTCTGTTATTGTTACATTGGTGTTGTTGTTGTTGTTGTTGTTGCTGTTGCAACACAAGGACTCGCCGTTAGCAGCAGCAGCAGGAAAACAAACAGGCAAACTGGGCAGCTGGACAGTCAACCTGTCACAGGCAGCAGTTGCCTGCTGCTGCACATATGTCTTCATGTATTTCCTTCTCTCTCTCTCTCTCTCTGTCTCTCTCTCTTTCTATCTCTTTGACTTGCTGTTAGTCTATAGTTACATTGTGTGCTCGTTCGTTCGTTCGTTCGTTTTGCTTGTTTTATTTTTATGTGAAGTTGTTGCTGCAGTTTGCTGTTGCTGTTGCTGCCTGCTGCTGCTGCGGTTGCCAAGCGTTGTCCTTGCTCCAGTTTATGTGCGAGGCTAATGCAGCTTCTTCTTTCCCACTTTCCAACTTTTACTGTTTATTCTTTCTCTCTCTCGCTCTCTCTCTCTCTCTCTCTGTTCATTCAGCTTATCTCATGTGCTTCTGTTATCTATGCAGCAAGACGCATAAGCTGCGCCTGCTTCAAGTAGCTAATGACAATGCGCTCTGCTCTCAAACACATCATCTTTAGCATCTTCTATAAGCTCATCCATCTTCTTCTTCTTCTGCTTCTTCTCTCTCTCTCTTCTACTGTCAAGAACGTGCGCTATCTATTGGAAACATCATGTGCTTATGGGCATTAAACTCTTCAGTTGCAAAACAACAATGAACATTGAACAATGAACCTGCCTCAACCAAGATTTTCATCGTTTCGCTGGCTTCAAGCTGCAAGCTTTCCTCTGTCTGTCTGCCATTTGAAATCAATTATGCTCATCTGCATATAAACTGATTTAGACTTGGGCTTCCTGACTCTGAAGCGCCACCTAGCGGAAGTGCTGTGCATGCAAATTTATTGTCAATGCTTTTTTTTACCATACAGTTTATAACGTAGGGTTAAACTCTGATTGGGGTTCAGTTTTTTGGTATGACAGTGTCTTTTGAGTAGGGAAAGACAAGGAGGAAGGAGGAGGGAAGGCATGGGGCAGGAGGGTTACATTTGAGGTGCCAACGTTTTTGCATTTCTTATTTATGAACATGCATAGACAATGCCTGAGCCCGTACACTTGTTCGTTTTGCTTCCTTTTGTTTTTGAGCCTCATATTACACAAGTAGACCTTATGGTTTGCTATGTTCATGTTTGTATAAGTATGTGTATATGTGTGTGTGTGTGTTTATACTATAATAATATGTTACATATATAACACGCTTGAGCAGCAGCAGCAGCAGTTGTCGCATTCAATGGTCTGAAACTTGCACAGTAAATAACTTTTAATAGAATTTCTAATGTGCCTCTGAACTAAACAAAACTGGACACTGCGACATATGAATACTATATGCACACTATATATGTATGTCTGTACATAGACAGTATGTGTCTCTATTAATATCGAAGATATATACGTTTTGACATTATAAATTCAAGTGTTTTCATTTGTTTTATAATCAATTTGTTTATGGCGACAAAGTCGAATTTACTCAACAGTTTATTTAGGTTTATATTAAATTATTTGTTTAATTAATGAAAATTTAACATGTTGTATGCGTAATAATTTGCAGCATGGTAAAAAAAATAAAATTTCAAATATATATTGAATAAAAAATAAGCTAAATAAAAATAGAAATAAATAAAATTAAATATAAATATTCTATAATATTCTATATTATTAATTATTAATATTCTATAAAAATAATAATAAATAAATTGAAAAATAAAAATAAATATTAATAAATAACTATTAATAGAATAAAAATAAATTGAAATAAATCTAAAAAGAATAAAAATAAATTTCCATAAATAAATATTAATACAATAGAATATAAATAAATTTCAATAAATAAATATAAAATATAATTAAATAAAATTTAATTGAAATAAATCTAAATAAATTAAAAAAAAAGCTATAAAGAATATAAAAAGCCTTAATATTTAATAATTCTAAATTATAAAAATTTATTGAAGTATTTACAACAAATAGAAAAAAAATTAATAAATATTTTATGTAAAAAAAAAATTATATGATTTTTACTTAAAGAAAGAAATTCAGTAAATGCGAATTTCCGTTACAAGTGACAGTGCAATTTGCATTTTATTTTGCGCTTTTAGTTGCAACGGAAATTTAAATTTTTTTGCATAATAGAAGTTGTTTTATTTATATGCAAAATTTAATAAAAAAAAAATGTCTGTAATTATTTTATTAAAATTATTAAAAATCAAATTGTTTTTTTTTTTTGCCAGAGATTTGCAACTCTTGTTCAAAATTTATACAGTCGAGGCTCGATAATTCGAAATAGCACGGGGATCATATTTTTTACGAATTATGAAGTATTTTGAATTTTTTTTTAAATTATTTATTGAATTTCTTTTCAAGGGAACAGAAATGTTTACGAATTATTAAGAATTTCGAATTAACGGGGTACGAATTATCGCGACTCGATTGTATACCCTTTGCAAGGGTAAAAAATATAAATAAATATATATAAATAAATATATATAAATAAAAATATATGTATAAATAAAAATAAATATATATATATAAATAAATGTATAAATAAAAATAAATATATAAAAATATATGTATAAATATAAATAAATATAAATAAATATAAATAAATAAAAATAAATAAATGCTTAACAATACATAACATTAAAAATTATTCCCCATTTATTAACAAATTTTGTACATTTCTACATCATAAATATATACATATATAAATATATATATGTACATATATGTAAGTTTTTTTTTTTTTTTACTAGACAAATTGCATTCTGAGCGCGTATTTCCGTTTCAATAGCTTTCGTTTATGGCCTCATTGATGACCTGACCTGAACAGCAGACGTTCCACTTATCATCCATGCGCCACGTGTTTGTCCAATGAGGCAACATAAAATGCTGTGCTATAGCATCGCGATTTATGCCATCAGGCTGTCAGGCTATCAGGCAGGCAGGAGTGCAACCAATGCCCAATACCAATACATTGCCCCAAAATAAGCCCCAAATGTTGCGTATAAATTCTAGCAAAAAATATTGGAATACTTTTTTTCTTCTTGTTGTTGTTGTCGATGTATATATTATTATTATAGTATAAGGCCAGTGGCTAGTTGGACATACTATGTATACAATGAGTACTACGACGACGAGTATCTGGCTGCAGACAACTTGACTATCGTCCTCAATTCTCAATGGCGACGTACAATGCGGCTGCGACTAGGGTAGAGTTAGTTGGACTGTCATGGGATGGAATGGGAGACAGTGGCATGGCATGGCAGGGCAGGGCAGGGCAGGAGAAGGGAAGTGAAAGGCAGTGTAGAATAGGGAACTTGATGGCAGCTTAGTACAGAAAAGTTGTTGTCGGATTGGCGCTGACTGCTTATTATGCCACCGCGTTGCCCGATTCGCCTTGTGCGGAATTATCGATTACGAATGAATATTTCATTAGCAGACATGCAGAACAGGCCACAGCGGAGTGTAGAGAGCAGAGAAAGAGAGAAAAAGAGCGAAGGGATGGGGTAATGTGTTGTGTATAATGTGAAGGAGGAGTGAGATGTTGGAGGCCAGTCGTTCATTTTTTTTTTTTTGCTCCTTTTTACCTTACGCTTATGCTGAATTCCATTGGCTTCCGTTTCCGTTAGTGACGGTTCCGGGTCGCGCCATTTGTGCCATTCAATTAAAATGCAGCATAACATACATTTTTTTCTATTTTATTTTTTTTTGGCCAATTTTCATGCAATTGCCAAGTTTTCGCTACGCTTAACAACTTTTCGCAGCTGTTTGCAGCATAATGCATAATTATTATTTTCTCTTTTTCTCTCTCTGTCTCTCTCTCTTTTGCTCTTTGCTGTGTAATTAATGCGACACAAAAATTGTTGCTGCCAAAATGTATGTAAAATGGCAAATGGAAAAACTATAAAAAGCTAAAAAGAGAAACACAGAATGAAAGAGAGAGAGAGAGTGTGTATGAGAAGTGCCAACGCATAAATTGAGCTAATAGTTTTATGCTCATTATAAAAACAGTGCAAAGCACAAGCACTAAGAAACAAACGATTGCATTTGCTGCTTTTATAATGACTACGACAACTTAAATTCCAAATTTATTTTGCAAAGTGCTTGAGAAATATGCAACAAAATTTCTTTTTCTTTTCTTCACTTTTTCTTCACTATATGAAAAAGAATTTCTAAGTAATTTTATTTTAAATATTTGAAACATTTTTTTTCATTTAAATTTAAAGTCAAATTAGCCTCGAAATTTAACTCTTTGAAAATGTTTTGGGAAAATTTTATAAAATTTTTTTTTACAGTTCAGTAACTATTCAAATTTGTTTTTCGGGCTATTTTGCATTTTCTTAAAAAAAAAAAAAAAATTTTTTTTTTATCAAAATAAAAAAAGTATTAAAAATTATTGTAACACCTTAAGAAGTAATAATTTTTACTTATTATAAAATGAATAACTTTGCATTATTTGTAAGTATGAAATGCGCTTTCTCATCAGCATAAATTCAAATACGATTTATATTAAAGTTAGCTGACACACATAACATATATTATATGTTATCCCCAAAGTCCTGTAAGTTTTAGTCGGATATAGTCTATTATTTGACCGATTGTTCCTATGCCGCCATGCTATATGATATTGTCATTCAATGCGAATGAAACTCTAATAATCTATATTATTGAGATCTATGAATGCTATGGCAGCAATATAATATATTGATCCGATCCGTATAATTGATAAAGATCTATGCCACATTTTATTGAAATAGCTTTGGAACAGCGTGTAATAACATCTAAAACTAATATTGTTTTTGTATGCCGATGCTGATTATGATTATATACATATATGTATTATTTATTATATTTATTATTTATATATTTATTTTTTATTTATTATTATTTATTAATTATTTATTTATTATTTATTTATTATTTATTTATTATTTATTTATTTATTATTTATTTATTATTTATTATTATTTATTTATTTATTATTTATTAATTATTTATTAATTATTTATTTATTATTTATTTATTATTTATTTATTATTTATTTATTATTTATTAATTATTTATTTATTATTTATTTATTATTTATTTATTATTTATTTATTATTTATTTATTATTTATTTATTATTTATTTATTATTTATTTATTATTTATTTATTATTTATTTATTATTTATTTATTATTTATTTATTATTTATTTATTATTTATTTATTATTTATTTATTATTTATTTATTTATTATTTATTTATTATTTATTTATTATTTATTTATTATTTATTTATTATTTATTTATTATTTATTTATTATTTATTTATTATTTATTTATTATTTATTTATTATTTATTTATTATTTATTTATTATTTATTTATTATTTATTTATTATTTATTATTTATTTATTATTTATTTATTATTTATTTATTTATTATTTATTTATTATTTATTTATTATATATTTATTATTATTTATTATTAATTTATTATATATTTATTTATTATATATTTTTTAGCAACAATGTGAATTATATCCACGACGTCGACCCACTGAATATTATCGTACACCACATCCAAGAGATTCGATACAAAGCCATAAAGCTGAACATCCCTCGGATCGTATTAATAACAATATATGCACAGTGAGAGATATTAATTCGTCGCATTTAAATCTACAGCCAATTCAACGCATACAACCAGCTCAGACATCGGGTATGCGTTTTCAACGCAACAGTTATTTCTCATAATGTTGGATAATACTTAATACTAAAATATAAGATGAATGGGAAGACAAGACAAGACTTGCATATATGTATACTATATATGTGTGAATGTATATGAATATTACAATATGTGACAATGTGTTGTATGACAGGTGTTCAAAGAACAATTTCGATTTGATTTTTCTCATCTTTTGTAACATTCTTGTGCTACATGATAAGTATACAGCTGAGAATTCTCTATATGCTTTTAGATATAATGAATATGAACTTCTGTTTGTGTTTTATTTATGTTATATATTCCCCATAGATTGTCATAGCTCAAAGCAGCTTGAGTAGCTAAAGAGAGATAGGCAGTGACTTAGAGTGAGGAGATAGAGGCTGATGTAGTCGAGAGATATGTACTATGTACATAAAGCTATGACAGATCTATTAAAGACTTGCACATCGCTCTTTCATTCATACAATTCTCTCTCTCTCTCTCTTTTTCTCTGCTTCTCCCGCCTGCACTGCTCTATACGCAGTTAACACGCTCTACACATTTGCCGCTTGCGGACAAAACTTTGGGTTTAATTCCCGAAAAAGGTGTTTTGAAAATAATTATGGGCAGCATTTCGACAAGAGGTTTTACACAAGGTGTAGGTGAAGATGGTGTCAGTGTGGCGCTTACGTAAGCTCCTAACGGGATATTTAGCGAGCTTTGTATGTGTTAAATATATATTATATATATATATGTGTGTGTATGTGTGTGTGTTATGCATATCATTGTTTTATATGTGTTTATGCGCGTCTCTTTGAAATGAACAGCACTGTTGGGCTTTCTTGTTGTTGTTATTGTTGTTGTTGCTACTGCTGTTACCTCCTGCTTCCACACTGTAAGCACACTGAACTCTCCTGACACGTGAGCTCCATAAATGGAGGCCTCGTCATGTCATGGACGCAAATGCCGCGACACGCAAGCCCCAAAGTCCCACAGCAACAACTTCCCTTTGGCTTCGCATACAAACTGCTTTTAACTCTGCAGCACCAACCAACCGCCCCCATCCCCTACCCTCTGTACACGCCTACTTTAGGCTACCTATCGCATCGCGTTTTCACCTTTTATTTTTCTTTCATTCTTGTTGTTGTAAGTAGAAATCTTTGCTTGGCTTTTGTTTTACGCTACATAAACATGGACATTAAAAAATTGTGTTGAACTACATTGAAATACGTTGAACATGGCATCAATTTTCGCCTTGCAGCTCAAAGTCTCATTGACTGACCGAACGAGCACAGCAAGCACAGCAAACACTGAGAACATAGAACGAATATAAGTAAAAAGCGGGCGGTGCAACAACCTCGTTTAATGCAATTTGATTGCTATGCATGTGCAGCCAGCGTACGACCTTGAACCAGTTTCATATCTAATTTCGCTTTTTGGCCAATACACACACACACACATGCACAGGCATACCAAGCGCATGCATTGGCCAGTATTTCACTGTATCTTGAGTTTCGAGCGTTCAATAATTATCCAATTAATCAACTACAAAATGTTACAATTTAATTGCTTGCATATGTCTCTGCGTGTCTGTCTCTGTGTCTGTAGTAACTTACTATGGCAGCAAAAACTAAAAATAAACAAGCGCCAAAAGCAAAAATTGTTAATAGAAATTGAAATGAAAAGCAATCGTAGCCAATGATAGAAAGCGTGGCGCATTGAGGAACTACAACAAAAAAAATTTCAATGGAACTGGAACTAAAAATTTCTTGTGAGCGTAGCGACTGCGCGCAGTAAAGAGCGTCGTTAGCGCAGAGTGCGAGAGCAGCGAGTGTTAGCGTAGCAGCATAGTAAGCTAGAAGCTTTAGAAGAGAGTGAGAAAGAGTGAGAGAGAGCGCGAAAGTTGCTATTGTTCTTGTTGTTGGTATTTTTTTTGGATGGCAAAGGATTTCAAGGAAGTAAAATTGCTGCAGACAGGAGTTTTTTTTTTTTTTTTTGCCAGCCCGTCCAACCGCCTGTCACTTCCTGTACTTATGTATGAAATGTCTTTCTGTGTGTGTGTGCCTGTGTTTGTGTGTGTTTGTGTTATGCCAGCATTTTGTTTGTTAGCAAAACACGTTGGGCTTGCCTATGTACTGCTAAGCGTCCCCCGTATGCCCGTTTTGCCGCCCCATGTGCAGCTGCTAACCCAGCTGCTGCTGCTGCTGCTGCTGCTGCTGCTGTCAGCGTCGCCTCGCCTCTTTCCCTTTCTCTCACATACGCACGCTCTCTCTCTCTCTGCCTCTCTCTCTCTCTCTCGCAGAGCGAAACGAATCTTGAAAGTGTTATATTGACATTTGGCTACAATTTTAGCTGTCCAAAACATAATGATTTATGCTGTCACTGTTCTGCATATGTATTTACATACATAAAGACACACACATACATCTATGCATAAACATATACATATGTACTAGCATATACATATACACTTATATATATATTTGTGCTGTGCATGTGTTTGTGCCATGTAATCGTTGCTCTATTTTTGGGCTAAGCTCAACAACAAGCAGCAGCAGCAGCGGCAACAACAAGAATAATGCTAGCGCTGCAAAGCATGCTACGAAATTTTTTTTTTCTATTTTTCATTGCTGTTGGTTTTGTTGTTGATGTTGTTGCTGGTGTTGGTGTTGGTGTTGCTGTTGTGGGCGGTCACATTTCGTGTATACAACTAGTTAAATAAAATTGTGTGTTTTATTTATTTTTCTGTTCTTCATTTTTTTTTTTCTTTCTTTCACCGTTTCATTTTCATTTACTTTGTACTGTGTGTGTGTGTGTGTATTTTTTTTTTTACTTTTTGCACTTGACCCACCTTATTTTTTATTATTATTATTATTATTATTGTTGTTGTTGTTTTTGTAGCTTTTTTTTTTTGTTTTAATTTAATTTTTTGCAGCTGCTGCTCTTCGCGTTTCGCGTTTCACCGTTTTGTAGCAAATTGCGCGGCACGTTCCAAAAATGGCAAATTTCTGTTTCTATTTCGGTTTTGGTTTCGGTTTCGGTTTCTATTTCTTTGCAAACGGCACACAGAGAAATCTACGAAAATTGCCGTTTTTTTTTTTTTTTTTATATGCTTTTAAATGTTGAGTGTGTCGTGCGTGTCTGTGTATTTGTGGGTGTGTTTGTATGTATGTATGTATGTCTGAGTGTGTGTGAGTATGCTTGCGCTACACACTGGCTTCGCTCGTCAAGTTTTATGTCAGTTCATTCATCGGCCGATTTTCGGGAACAGGACGCAGGCTGCTGTCGCCTTCTGCATGTGTTAGTATATATGTTTGTGTGTGTATGTGTGTGTGTGTCTGTGTGTGTGAGTCAGTTTGTGTATGTGTATGTGAATGTGTTATATGTTTGTGTGCTTGCTGCCTGCCAATGTCAGATTTGTATTTCAACGTTGATTTTGCCTGCATATTTTTTGCTTGTTATTTTCATTTTCATTTTCATTTTGATTTTGATTCTTCCCATTTAGCATGCGGATACGTTGATGTTGATTTTCTTTTATTTTTTTTTATTTATTTTTTTTATTTCCTTTTTTTATTTCATTTAACACTTAAAATTATTTAATAAATTTTCTGCTTGGTTTTTTCTTTTCACACATTTTTCATTTTTCTATTGATTGCGAATATTATTTTTTGTTTTTGCTGCTGCTTTGTTGTTGATTATTTTAAACATGCCGGAAAATAATTTAATTTCAATTTTTTTTTATTTATTTTTGTAAGTTGTTTAGATTTGCATTTTTATTATCATTATCATTTTGATTTTAATTTTGTTGTATTTTCATTTCGTTCACATTTCGCAGCGGGCGCACACAAAAATCATTATTCAGTGCGCTTGAAAGTATGCAACGTTTTTTATGCTGTCTTTTCGAGCCATGCTGCTGCTTTCAACATTTGCTTACACACAGAGACCATTCACTTATACACATAGAGAGACGCACTCACGGACACGAACACGGACACGGCCACTGGCTGTGTGTGTGTGTGTGTGTATGGCACTGAGGCACAGAGATAGGCTAGGCTGTGGCAGAGACACGCGTTCGCGGCACGTTTGCTGCTGCTTCGTTTGTGTGTATGTGTGTGCGAGAGAGTGAAAGAGAGAGCAGGGACGGACGGCTGTATTGTTGGAGAGGGGCGCGACACTGACAGCGACGTGCAACACAAAGTAGCAGCAGCAGCAGCGGCAGTTGTTGTTGTTGTTGTTGTTGTTGCTGTAGTAGGCAGCAGGCGACAACAACAATGGCAACAATAATACACAACAAGAACAACAGCAATAGCAACGACTACAATAACAACAACAACAACAGCAGCAGCAGCAGCAGCAACGGACACGGGCAAAACGGAATAGCCTAAAATCAGATGGCCACGAAAAATTGATGACAACCGACAACGTTGAAAGCCAGCAAAAGACTGAGAAATAAATGTTTGCAAAACCTAAACGTAACGAATATGTATAAAGTGAGAGAGAGAGAGAGAGTGACTGTGTAAAAAGTGAGAGAGAGCAAAAAGCAAAAGCAAGAGAGAAATCCTTTTGCAGCACTCTCAACTGATTCCGGAACTTGTTAAGCGTCTGCTATATGTAATGTGCTATGGCATTTTAACAGTCAGCTCAACGTTCAACGTTCAATGTTCAACGTTCAACGTTCAACACTCAACTGAATGCTCAGCTTAATTATGCTAATGTTGAAAGTAATTGTTGATACTTAACGATAGTAAATGATGCGATCGAAATTGATTTCTAACCCCTCCCGAAATTAATTTATTAGAATTTGTCATGTTTTCCGTTTTAGTTTCACTTTTGAGGTGTGCCAAAATATTTCTACAAAATTTAAGACAAATTTCACTAATAAAACAAATAGAGAAATAAATAGAAAAACTAACAAAAAAATAATAAATAAATATAAATAATAAAATAATAAATAAATATAAATAATAAAATAATAAATGAATATTAATTTTAAAAAAATAAATAAAAATAAAAAAAGGATTCAAAATTCATAAAAGTAAAGATAAAAATAATAAATAATAATAATTTTATCTTAATTTAAAATAAAATAGAGTTAAAATAATTCAATAATAAATAAATACAAATAAAAATAAAATATTATTAATTAATGAATAATAAAAAATAAGATATAGATAAATTAATAAAAATGAAAATAATAATATCAAAAATAAATTCATTAATTAAAATAAAAATATAATAAACTAATTTAAAATAATAATAAAATAATGCAAAAAGAAATAAATATAAATAATTTAATATTAATAATAAAAAAAAAAGTATAATTAATAATACGAGAAATTTAAATAATAATGTAAAAAATAAATAAATAAATTAAAATAATAAATTAAAATAAAAAATATATTAATAATAATAAATAAATGTAAAATTTAAAAAAAAGAAAATAAAATATGTTTTTTTTTTTGCAATACGAGAAATTTTAATAATAATGTAAAAAAATAAATAAATAAAATAATAAATTAAAATAAAAAAAATATTAATAATTATAAAAAAATGTAAAATTTAATAAAACGAAAATAATTTTTTTTTCAATACGAAAAATTTAAATAATAATGTGTAAAAATAAATAAATAAAATAATAAATTAAAATAAAAAAATATTAATAATAATTTTTTTTTTTTTTTTTTTGTATTAATAATAATAAAAAAAAATGTAAAATTTAATAGAAATTTCTTTCGTTTTCAATTTTTAATAAACATTTTCCTATACTAAGTAACACTGAGCACTTTGTCAGACTTATCAAGTTTCAGTAAACTCGCATCAATTTTTCTACAGAGACGACGACGACGACGACTTAAAATATATGTAAAGCCTGCCGATATTTGTAGCTTTATGATGGATGCTTATAACCGTTGCAATGTGGATAACTGTAAATTGTTTCATGGCTATAAACGTAGTATTTATACATCTAATTCGGTTAGTTAATTCAACTTAATTTAGTTGAAATGCAATTAAAGAATATATTATCTAATATTATAGATAAAGCCGAGCAATAATTGTAAGCAATCGGACTGTAAGTTTCAAGATGATTATGAGATAAAGACTTACAAGTGTCAAATTTCGACGCATCATGCAAAAGAAATGCCGCCTGATAAGTTTAAGCGACAGCAAAAGACCGAAGCCATTGTGCATCGCGAGCTATCGCATCATCGAGAGCCGTTGCATCATCAGGAGCCGTCGTATCAACAGGAGTCTCCACATTATGATGAGCCGTCGTACCATCTGGAGCTTCCAAATCAAGAGCAGCACAGAGAAACATATCGGGAGCAGCAAAGAGAGAAAGAAAGGCAGCCGCAGCGGGAGCCTCAACGTCAGCTGCAGCGAGAGGCTCAACGACAGCCACAGCGTGAGCCTCAACGACAGCCACAGCGTGAGCCTCCATGTCAGCCGCAGCGAGAGGCACAACGTCAACCTCTGCGGGAGCCTCAACGCCAATCTCTCCGGGAGCCTCAACGCCAGCCGCAAAGAGAGCCTCCACGTCAGACGCTGCGGGAGCCTCCACGTCAGCCGCTGCGGGAGCCTCCACGTCCGACGCAGCGGGAGCCTCTACGTCCGCCGCAGCGAGAGCCTCCACGTCCGCCGCAGCGAGAGCCTCAACGTCAGCCACAGCGTGAACCTCCACGTCCGTTGCAACGAGAGCCTCAACGCCAGCCACAGCGTGAACCTCCACGTCCGTTGCAGCGGGAGCCTCAACGTCAGCCGCAACATGAATTGCAACGATCTCCGCGACGAGATCAGCAGCGAAAGCAACAACAGTGTTCGCAAAATACACAGCAGAAGTCACCAATTTGTGAGTCGCAGCAACGCAAGCAACAACAAGATTCACAGCTCGGGCACCAGCATCGAACATATCGCGCACAGCAGCGTGATCCACATATAGATAAGTTGCAGGCGATGCAAAGGGAGACAAACTGTGAAACTAACCGAGAGCATGAACGTGAACTGAACCGAGCGCAACATCATATACCGCAACGAGAACAAAAGCCAAAGCCACAGTTACCACAATGTCGGGAACAGCATCAGGGTAAAAATGCATCAGTATCAACGCAACGAATATCTAGACAATCGAAGCCGCCAACAAAACCAGAACCATCAGAACGTTCTTATCAATATAGTGACAGAATTGACTGTTCAAATCCATCGGCAACTATTGATCTTATCGATCAATTTGATAACAAATATTCAACATCTTCTATGTACAATGAGTGCACCGCAATGCCATCACGTTCTGCAATTGCAGTGCCAGCTGTTCCATGGTCAAATTTAGATGATGATCTCATGATATATAAGAATACGAAATTTGGCAAAGATTCCAGTACGGAGCAAAGTCGTTTAAGAGGTAAAATTCAGTCGAAAAAATTTAATCCACAAATTTGTATAGATTCAAGTCCATTGCTAGATTCAGCACGTAAAGAATGTGAAACAATGAATTCACATTTTACTAGCAAATATGCTGAAAAAGAACTACATCATAGCTCTGGTACTGATTCTCTTAAAACTGTCATCAGTGGTCACAGTGGTGAATCATTACGTTCCGTGGTGCGTTCACAGATTGAAATGCAAGAGATAATTCACAAATCGATAACGAAAATGAATGAATTAACTGATCAACTTGTGTTGGAGCCAAATCCACAGACAACATTGCCATCACTTAATTTGACAGAACTTGATAGATCATCGTATACAAAGTCTCAAGTCTTGAAGAAACTACATGAACATAAATCATTACGAAAAAATGAAACAGTAGCTCAACATATAACAACAACAAATGGAGAAACTTACAATGATCAGAGCTCAAATAAACCGCGTTTTACTGTCAGTGCCGAAGATGTTGTCAGTTCTAAGGTAATTTCACCAATGATACGTCGCATAGAACGCATGTATTTGAATAATTTAAAAGAGGAAATGGCGTTGATCGAGGAACTGGAACGTGTGCCGTGTCAAGTGAATGAAGTGTACAAATCGGAAGAATAAGATATTAAAGCAGCAAGAAGGCAAGAACGCAAGGGCAGGCTTAGAAATATATAAATAATTCGTTCATCTTTATATTTTGCATTATATTTTTTTGTTCGTCAGACACAAACACAACACAAAACGCAATAAAAAAACACGAGAACACTAAAATTGTGGCTTGTTTTTCATTTGCTTAACTAAAGAACAGTTATATTTGTGTGTAGTGTGACCTGCACACAATTAGCTTAAATATCCGAATACCAAATATTTATACACTCGTCGCGGTATTTTATGTTATGTTAACAGCTGTTAATAAATTGGCGCCATTTTTAGCAGTTCTTCAACAGCAATGTTCTGTTGAAGTTTATAATTGCTTAGCAAGGTGGAAAATTGTTTTTTTAGTTTGCTTTTAAATGTAAAATAAATTAATAAATTATTTTGTTAAGTTTTATTAAATAAATGCTCTTAGAAATTAATTTTTTCTTTTGGTGGAGTTTTATGTTAATAAATTGCGCGCTGTTATTAACATTTGCATAAGAAAAATGACAAATGCATCCCTGGTTTCAAATGGAGGGGGGAGCGCTCGCATTCCCAAACATTGATTTTTCGTTGTGGACGCCAATGAAACTAGCCAATTTGACTGAGCGTAGGCCTATTAGTTAACAACTGAAGGAATTTCTTTGGTCAATAAAAATGAGCGGTAAGTAAATAAAAAAAAAATACTAAATCATTTTGCAATTATTTCAAATATGATTAGCTATAAAACACTTGACTTTGACATTCGTACTGTCGGCGTCGGCGTCGCCGTCGTCATCGTCGTCGTTGTTGTCTGCGTTGTGCATTGCAATTCGCAGCCTACTTTGAGGGTGGCTGGCAATGCCAGCACATACAAAAACTCTACCCCAAACACACACACACACACACAGACACACACACCTCCTCCAACACCTGTCAAAGTGACGATGACTTCATCATCATTGTTTACATGCCTCTTACTGTCATACTTAAACTTTTCATACACACACAGGGGAGGACGAGAGCAGCGAAAAGCAGACACTTAATTTATCGAAGAAGCAGCTAAAGAAGGTGCCAAAACAGGATGATGCACAAAATATACGAAAATTAATATTAGATGATAATGAGCTGCAAAAAATTGATAATATTGATTCATATCTAAAAATCGAAACGGTGCGTTCTACAATCATTTTAATTAATTAAATTAAATAAATAAATAATAAAATTTTTTAATATACATTTTTCATGTTATTTTTTTTCAGTTATCATTGTGCAAAAATCAATTATTACGCATGTATGGCGTCTGTCGTTTACATTGTCTACGTGAATTAAATCTATCATTCAATGGCATACTCTCCATTGAAGGACTCAAGGATTGTGTACAATTACGTGTACTTAATCTGGAAGGGAATAATATTAAGACTATTGAACATCTTACTACAAATTTAAATTTACAATATTTAAATTTATCAGATAATAGTATTGGCAGCATCTCAGATATATCATATTTACGTTCATTGCGTGAATTACAATTGCATGGAAATCGTTTAACACATTTGCGACAATGTGATAAATATTTGCCAATCTCATTGGAGACATTAACATTGTCAAAGAATCATATAAATGATTTAAATGAAATTTGCACATTATCACATTTAAGCAATTTACAAAGTTTCTCAATCACTGAGAATCCTTGTGTCATTATGACATTGGCACCAAATAGCACTGAGTAAGTTTTTATTTTTTTTGTAGTTTCTCTGCGCTATTTACATTTCTCTCTCTCTGTCTCTGTCTTTCTTTTAGTGGCTTTGATTATCGTCCATTTGTATTAAATTGGTGCATGAGCTTAAAATATATTGATGGTTTTGTTGTTGATCCCATTGAAAGTCTCAAGGCCGAATGGTTATATAGTCAAGGACGTGGACGACAATTTCGTGTTGGCGAACAAATTGCATTGGCTAAATATTTAAGTTCCGCATGTCCATTGGTTGGCAAAGCTTTGGAAAATGAAAATGATCGTAAATTACGTTTAATATTAAGTAAAGCGCAACATCATCAGCGACAGCTGCAAGAAGAGATTTTAGATAATGCAAATAGTTCAGCAAGCACATCACCATCATCGCATCGCAAGAAGCCAACAAGTCGCATACAATCACCGCGCTGTAAGTAATGTCTCTCTACGTCTCTTACTTTCTCTATTAATTTCTCTCACTCTCTTTGCATAGTTTCACGTTTAAGCGGTCGTCAAGGTTCGCCAGAGTCAATGATCAATAGTTATCATGGCAATAATAGCAGCAACAATAGCAACAACAGCAGTGACAATGGCAGCAACACAAATCATGCCTTGCAGATGAGCACATCGCTAATTGAGAATATAAAAAATGATGCTGACAATTATTCACTGGCCAGTCTCTCGGGCATGTCCAGCAGTGTAACAACAAAAACTTATAATTCAACAGAATCAACGCCACGTAACATAACGCCAAATCCTTATAATGGTGCGTTCAGTTTTTACATTTCTTATGCAACTACCGGGTATTATATAGTCATATTTTTACTTATAGAACAAACATTTATTGGACAAACACCAGTTGGTGGCCCATTGGCAGCTGCCTCAAAAATGGTTCCTGTACCGGAGACTTTAATGAGTCCCGATGTTTGTCCTGCTGCTGTAGCGCAACGTGTGGCAGTAACAACAGCATTGGCTGCCAATACGCAGCTGCATAAAACGAAAGGCAATAAAAACAAAGGTAGCCAAGCATTCAACAAAACAAATTTTATTTTTCGCTTACTTAAATTTTGTATTATTATTGTAATTGTAATTGTAAAACAGATAACAAATTGAATTTGCCGCGTGTGCGTAGTCCACAGTTGCGACGTATGCAGAGCCCCACAAATAGTCCGCGGAAGCAGCAGCAACTGCAGCAGCAACAGCTGCAATCATCGATGGTGCAATGCAGCAGAAGTACAACAGATGCAGCTGGTTTTAGTACTGATGATGATGGTGAACTTATAAATATTGATAAGCTTAAAACTATACGCAAAATGGCAGCACAACGTGCACAGCAGCAGCAACAGCAACAGCAGCAGCAGCAATTGGATAACAATTGTACAGATCGGCTGATAGAGCATGTAACAGAATCATCAGCAGTTACTATACAAAAAATGTGGCGTGGCTATCATACGCGCAAGAAAACTAAAGACATTGCCGAAAAGCTGCATAAGCAGCGCACACATGAATACATTGAGTAAGTGCAACAGCAGCCCAACATTTATTTATATTACATTTTTTATACTTTTACAGCAAACTAAATAAAGATATGCTGCTGACCAAGGCACAGCTACAGAATGAACGTAAAATACAACAACTACAGATGCAGGCCATCAATGCACTATGGAAAAAAGTATCTACTATGCAGCAATTGGACACTAGAGCAACAACAAGTAGCAGTAATACAAGCATTGCCGCTGGCATACCACAAACAGGCGAACAACAATTTATAAATAATTGTTCAACAGCTGCTGCTGCTGCTACTGCAGAGGAAGTCAATGATACAAGTCTATCACAAGCACAATCACAACTTAGTCTTGATCAGAACTCTACGGCTGTTGTTAATGATTTGGCTAAGCGTTGCACAATGCTAACAGATCAAGTGCAACAGTTGCAGAGCTCCATTGGCACCATTGTTAATTGTCTAACAATGGTTTGTAATTTGCCACAAGATGCAATTAAGAAACAAATTAATAATGATTCTGACAATGACAACAGCAACAATAGTTCAACAATAGAACCGCCAGAATCAAGAGATAGCAGTTCAACGCAAACAGATTTAATTGCTGTGCATACGCCACAATTTGAGGATTTAAGTAATTTTCCATTTACAAAACCAAGACCTTCAACATTGGCATTGCTAGAATCAAAACATGATACATTGGATATGCCTAAAATTATAGATGAGCAGCAGCAGCAGCAACAGAAGCAACTTATGGCAGAGACTGAGGATAATGAGCTAAAGGAAAATATTGAGATCTGTGATGCACAATCAAAAGCAGCAACATTGGAACAACAATAATTCCAAAAAAAATTTTAAGAAATTAAGAAATTTTTTCACACTAAAACGCTTTAAAACACAGATCTCAAAATTCGCGCATAAGAAAAAACAAAAACAAAATTCGTAGGCTTTTTGTAGCTTTTGCAAGCAGATTTTTAGGTTACAGCAGCAGAATAGCAGCAACACAAGCAGCAGCAGTAGCAGCATCAGCAGCAGCAGCAATAGCAACAGCAGCAGCAACACTAGCAGCAACAGCAGCAGCATCAGTAGCAGCAGCAACAGTAGCAGAATTACAACCAGCATTTTATGTAGTTTTCTTTTCTCTTTCAATATTTTTGTAATTTTTTTTTTCGTTTTGTTTTTATGTAGTAAAAGAGACACAATATTTTTTTTTTTTTTTTGTTACAACAATTGAATGAAGATAAAACAAAAAAGAAAAATAATTCGTTAAAAAATATATATAGCTTAACTTTTGTAATATGCACAAATTTCAAATGCACTGCACACGCACACATACACATACATTCTCAGTCTTTATCGCTGCTTTCTTCTTCATCCTCGTCGGAATCTGTTTCAGATTCTTCTCTATTTGTGTTTATTGGTCGATTTGTATTTGGAGGCAAGGAATCATCGGAATCTGCATCCGAATTGGAATCTTCAATATCATTATTAGTCGCCGGCGTCGTCGTCGTCGTTGACTTTTTGGCAAAACGTTCAGGCCAAATTCCAGCTTTTGTATATTCTTTTATATGCTCAGTGGTAAGAATTTTACAGATTTCTGCCTTTACCTTATCGCCCTCTGCAATTGGCTCAACCAATATAAAATCTCCACGTTTTACCCAAACATTTTTGCGAAATTTGTTGGGCATTGAGACTGCAGCAGCAACAGCAAAAGTAAAAACAAAACAAAATTTCGCATTATTAGGAAATACATGAGGAGAAAATTCGCATCTTTCTGCTGCTTACCTAGAAACTTTTCCGTTTCCTCAGCAGCTGCTTCGACCTCGTGTAAATTGTTACCGCGACTGCTAACAACACGCACAATTTGTTGTTGTTCCGTTGGCAATGAATAATCATCTTCCATCATCTCTTTGAGCACATGTTTGCGCCGCGTTGTATTTGGATGCGACATATTATTTTATTTTCTTTTAATATGTTTATTATGTTGCAGCGCGCCAGTTTTGCTATTGTTGCTTATTTTACTCAAAATGGTAAAAAAATGTATCGCTGACAGTCGACAGTGGCGGTCGGTCGATAATTGTTAGTTGGTGTTGTTTGCAAAACAGTGTTGCAAAATATTACATATTCAATTTGGCCTGCAAAACACTAGTATTTTTCGCTCTAGGTGTTTATTTTTTTTTTGGTATTTTTTAAGAAATAAAAATTTCAAATGTTTCTTGAACGTTGCGAGAATCTTTTGATTTGTTTTTTTTTTTGTTTTTTTTTTTTTTATTATTATTTTAATATGTAGCTTAAACGAAACGAAGAGACTAAGGCTAATTTTGGACTACAACTAGTTGTTTAGTTTTGGCTGCGCCGCTGCACCATGCGCTCCCTATACGATAGTCGTTTTGGTTGACTATTATTATTGGGGCAACCACCTTTGAGACGGCTTTCCGCCTGTGCGTGTTTTTTCATATTCTTTAATTTACTGTAAATAAAAAAAAAACGAAAAATTTATTAATTAAAAATTAAAAAAAAGCAATGTTATCTTCGGCGTGCCGAAGATTTTATACTCTTGCAGTCTTAGAAGAAAAATTTTCATGCAAAGACTTCATTTTCGATCGATCATTTCTATGGCAGCTATATGATATAGTGTCCCGATTTAGAAAAAATTCATATAAGACATGTAAATCATCACTAAACTCAAATACTGTAAGTTTCATAAAGATAGCTTAACCAACAAAAAAGTTTTTCATACAAAACCTTCATTTTCGATCGATTGTTCCTATGGCAGCTATATGATATAGTTGTCCGATTTAGACAAAATTTATATGAGAAGTATAAGCCAACACTAAACTCAAATACTGTAAATTTCAGAGGTATAGCTTAACCAACAAAAAAGTTTTTCATACAAAACCTTCATTTTCGATCGATTTTTCCTATGGCAGCTATATGATATAGTTGTCCGATTTAGACAAAATTTATATGAGAAGTATAAGCCAACACTAAACTCAAATACTGTAAATTTCAGAGGTATAGCTTAACCAACAAAAAAGTTTTTCATACAAAACCTTCATTTTCGATCGATTTTTCCTATGGCAGCTATATGATATAGTAGTACGATTAATACCAAATTTGTATGGGAAGTATAAGCCAACACTAAACTCAAATACTGTAAATTTCAGACGGATAGCTTAACAAACAAAATAAAAATGAAATTTTAAGGCACTCGTTCCTGTGTTCCTAGCTTTATGATATAGTTGTCCGGGCATTATTCTATAGCTTGGGTTTAAACAGACGGACAGACATATTTGAAGCTTGCCGTCGATGCTAGTCAAGAATATACATAAATATTTTGTTGGGTCTGCCAGGCCTCCCTATAAACTTCTATCCAAAATTAATATGCACTCTGCAAGTAAATATAGAAAAAAAAAAAAATATATATATAGAAGTCTTACAATTCGTTTTCCAGAAACGCAATCTCTTTCTTCCAAATGTCTTTGAAATCATTAGTAAAATTCGTCCAATAACCAAAGAATTGATCGGGTGTACACTGTGCCAAGGTCAAAGTGCAACCCTTGGGTGAGAAATGATAAAAGCGCATTGTCTCTTGAAATAGATCACGACAATCATAATGTAATTGATTCAGTTTAGCAACTGATTTGTCAGCATTGGCGGTAAACTCTTCCATTTTTGAGCAGAAGGGTTCCCGATGATTATCGCTTGAAGCGCTCAGCACCATTGCTGTTGTTAATTTGCAGGCTAATTACAAAAAAAAAAATAAAAATAAATTATTAAATTAAATTATTTAAATTCTTATTAAAATATTAAATATTAACCTGATAATTTCTTTTGCAGTTCTTTAATTTGATGTTGCACCTCATCAAAATCCAATTGTGCAGCACGTTCCACTTCCGGTGGCTCTGGTATTGGCAATTTTAAATGTAGTGGACTTAATGCTTCCTTACGCCTTTGTGCTATGTACGTACGTACAATAAAATGTAATAATGTTGTATGAGATTCCTTGGATTTAACATCCTTTAGTTTACCAAGTATATCAAGATTAAAGCCATCAGCTTGACCACGTTGTCGATTACCACCATTCATATAATTACCCAATGTTAATATTATAGAGAATACTAATTTTAAATCTTCACTATCCATCAATTGTTGCGATAGTTGCGATACAGTTTCCAATTTACGGACAAGTAATGTAACCGATTCTTCAAATTCAGCTTGAAAGACAATACAAGAGATTCGTTCACTTGCCATTGAGATGAGTGCAATATCACGTAGAAATTGTTCAGGATAATCCAATGGTATATCACCACCATCGGCTTCCTTAATTCTATGTAGCTCATCATCAGTTGCACGTATTGTACTAATTTGTTGCAATGTCTCTAAGCTAATTATTGATGTATCCACATGATATATCGCATGCTCAATCTCACTGGACGGCATATGTAGACTTCTTGCAAAGATTCCAACATTACGCGAACGTTTTGGATCTAACACTTTGATCGATTTATCACGTTTCGGTTTCAATTCTTTTGGTTTCGTAACGGGCGCAATTGCTTGACGTGAGAAGAGTTCGGTAAATTCATCAATATTATCCAATGGTGTCTCATCAATTTCTGTCCAAATCTCTTTTGTTGGTGGCATTGTAGTCAATGTTGTTGCTGCACTTGCAACACTTGCAACTGCACTTATAGTTGATGTTGTTGCTGATGCTGCTGCTGTTGGCATTGTTGCTGTTGAAGCTGTTACCGCTGCTGCTGCTGCTGCTGTTGCTGCTGTGGGTTGTGCGGGTGTTTCTTCAGGTGAACTGCCATTATTATCTGTGCTATCTGTAGAATTTGCTACAGACGGTGGGCGTGGCATGGGCGGCATACTAGTAACAATGCGTGTCCAATAAAGCGGACGCATTGGCTTCGGCGGATTAACGGCACTTTTGCGTTGTACTGCAAATAAAAAAAAATGAGTAAGTGCATCATGAGAGTGAGATAGAACTACTTACTGCTTGTGCGATTGAACCAATTACACTCAGCGGGATCTGGCAATGGAGCTGGCGATAGTAATGTGCCATTCGCCGACACCTTGCTGCTATTTAGAGGCGGTGGTGGTGGCGGCACAATGCCGCCAATTCCATTAAGTGGCGCTGGTGGTGGTGGCGGTGGTGGTGCACCACCACCAATGTTAAATAATGGCGGCGGTGGTGGTGGTGGCGGTGGAGGCGGTGGTGGTGCTGCTGCACCAATGCCTGAAGCTAATGGTGCTGGCGGTGGTGGAGGTGGAGGCGGTGGCGGTGGTACAGCTGCTACAGCTGCAACAGTTGCTACAGTTGCTGCATTTGCATTATCAGCAGTTTGTGTTTCTTTACTTGCAGCAGACTCCAGCTGCTGCTGCTGCTGTTGCTGTTGCTGCATTGCATCTGTGGCTAAACTTGCACATTTACAGGAACCTAAACAATCTGCATTCGTATCCAAGGCATCCAAGGCATCCGTTTGACAGGCAATTTCCGCATAAGTTTTGCTTGTTTCAACAGTTTTATTGCACTCATAGATGGTCATCTCGCTGCCATTGAGCAGCTCATTGAGATTCATGCAACGTTTCGATGGTCGTCGCGGTGGCTCATCGACGCTGCTCAATAATTCATTGACCACTGCATGCACCTCAGCCAATGTGGCACAATTGAGCAAACGTTTACGTAATATTTGTTGCAACATCTTCTGTTGCTGTTGCTGTTGGCCACCACCAACACCTGCTGCTTCACTGTTACCCAATTGCTCCAATTGTTTAGCAGCTCCGGCTGATGGTGTGCTTGAGAATGGCCATGCAGCAACTTTATCCAGTTTACCAGGAGTCAGTGGCAATGATGTTGTTGGCTGTTCCGTATGCGTCCATTGATACATTTCATACGGCTAATGGGGGGAGGAAAAAGAGGAGAAGATCAAAATTTTAGATGTTTACATGCAGTAGATAGAAAAAAAAACAAGATGATAAAGTCATATTAGCTTCATTGAATTCTAATTGCAGCTAGAGTGCAGCATTTTTCTCTCTTTGAGTTGAGAGTCTCAAGTGGAAAAGCTTAAAAGCTATGCAAGGCATCTCTGCATCTTTTGTCTTTTCCCTTGTTCTATGCTTATACTCAAGGCCCCCCTACTACTGCTCATATTCCTCTACATCCCCTATAGCAAGTGACAATCCCCCTTAACTTCTCTAAACTCTCAACTCTCCGAGTGTAGCATGCGTTATTGTCGTTGTCGTAGCGCCCGCAGTGGGAATATGTCGACAGGTTGCAATACCGCTTGAAGTAGTTTATGCAACTAGCAAATGCGCTGCCTAAATTGCTCAACAAAACGTTTTGGAAATTGGAGAAAAACATAAACCCCAAAAAAAAGTCTGTTAAAAACTGCGTCTGGAAAATGAAGTCGGAACAAAACTATAGAGCATTTTGCTGTGCGGCTTTTTTTTTTTACTTGAAGAATATTTTTCTATTTTTTTTATTGTTACATTTTCTGCTGCTGCTGCTACTGCTGCTGCTTCTTACCTTATTTGCTGTTGTCATGCATTGGGGATTAGAATAGTGTTGGGGATTTAAAGCGGCAGCAGAGCGTAAAGGCAAGGAGTATAAGTTGTACTAGGGATGTGGAGAAGTGAGAGAGTGAGAGTTGAAGTTGAGAATCAAATGTGACAACACAAGATGCAGAATGCAAATTGTAGAGACCGTCAAAGTGCAAACACTTGAGCAAATGGCGTTAAGTGCGATAACGCTACAGCTTGCCACGCCCGTTACACTATACAAAACGCCTATAGAGTCTCGCTCTCTCTCTCTTACGTACACTCCTCCCCGCCCCACACACAGTTGTGTTTACATTTACACACACGCGCGCCACTTAAACTGCATTTTGTTGCTGTTGTTGCTGCTGTTGCTGCTGTTGCAGTTTGATTTTGATTCGTCATCTCTTCAGCTGCCTTAACTCATCAACTCAAACTGATTAGCGGAAAGCGCTCGCGTGTGTATGTATGTGTGTGCATGAGAGTGTGAAATGGCAACGCATAATTGAATTTTCAATTTTTAATTTCATTTCACTGAGTTTGTTAAGCTAAATTTGAAGAGTTGTTGTTGCTCAAACTGCGGCATTCAAGATATGGCAAAGTATCTAGCACTATACGAGGTGTGTTCAAAAAGTAAGGTGACTTTTCAAATTTCGCGGGCAACATATTTTCGATTATCGATTTTTTTTGTTTTGTTATGTTGGTACACTCTTCCCTAACATCTGTACCAGGTTTCAATTGAATCCCCTTTTTTGTTTGGTTGTTAGAGGCGTAAAGGTTACAAGTTGTTTTGCGTGCTCGGCGATTTTTTGATTTTTTCGGTTTTGGCTCACCTGGGCTCTTCCATTGGGACGATTGGACTTTGGTTTCGATATCATAACCATATACCCATGATTCGTCACCAGTTATGACCCTTTTGCGTAAATCTGGGTCGTCGTTGACGTCATTCAACAGCTCTTGAGCGATGCTCATGCGACGGTTCTTTTGGTCAAAATTCAGCAATTTAGGAACAAACTTCGCTAACACACGACTCATACCCAAAACGTTTGAAAAAATTTCATGGCACGAGCCAAGCGATATACCGACATCTTCAGCAACTTCTCTGATAGTGATTCGACGATTTTCCAAAACAATTTTCGTCACTGCTTGAACGTTTTCATCAGTTGTTGACGTGCTTGGGCGTCCAGAGCGAGGCTGGTCATTGGCATCTTCCCGGCCATCTTGGAAGAGTTTGTACCACTTGTACACATTTTTTTTACTCAGAACAGTTTCACCGTATGCCACTGTCAACATTTCAAGTGTTTCAGAGCACTTAATTTTATTTTTTACACAAAATTTGATGCAAATCCTTTGATCCATATTTTTCGATAGCAAAAAAATCGCCGAGCACGCAAAACAACTTGTAACCTTTACGTCTCTCACAACCAAACAAAAAAGGGAATTCAATTGAAACTTGGTACAGATGTTAGGGAAGAGTGTACCAATATAACAAAACAAAAAAATCGATAATCGAAAATATGTTGCCCGCGAAATTTGAAAAGTCACCTTACTTTTTGAACACACCTCGTATGTTGCCCGCGAAATTTGAAAAGTCACCTTACTTTTTGAACACACCTCGTATATTTATCTAGAAATTTTTCTATATATTTTTCTTTATATATTTTTTATATAAATTTGCTGCTTATATTTCTTTATATATTTCTCAGTATATATATTTCTCAGTATATATATTTCTCAGTATATATATTTCTCAGTATATATATTTCTCAGTATATATATTTCTCAGTATATATATTTCTCAGTATATATATTTCTCAGTATATATATTTCTCTCTATATATATTTCTCTTTATATATTTCTCTCTCTATATATTTTTTTTTATATAAATAATTTTGTTTAATATAATTTTTTATATATCTTTTTCTATATTATTCTCTAAAAATTTCTTTATATTTTTTTTCTACAAATATTTGCTCTATATATTTTTCTATATTTTTATATATATATTTTTATATATATATTTTTATATATATATTTTTCTATATTTTTTTTTTATATTTATATTTATTTTTTTTATATATTTTTCTAATTTTTTTTTATTTATATTTCTCTTTATATTTTTTTATACATGTATTTATTTTCATCTATTTTTTTATATATATATTTTTCTCTGTATATATTAATATATATTTTTCTTTATAATAAATATAAATAAATATAAATATAAAAAAAAATATAGAAAAATATATATATAAAAATATATATATAAAAATATAGAATATATAGAGCAAATATTTGTAGAAAAAAAATATAAAGAAATTTTTATATTATTTTTAAATATATTTCGTATTTACATTTTTGAAAATTTATTTGGCCAAAACTCAAAAATAATGTGATATTTCTAACATAATTTTTGAATAAATATATATATATATATATATATATATATATCATTACCTATTCCAATATATATTCATATTACTATGTTTTCATTATAATTTTTATAATTTTTAAGCTTTGAAAATTTAGTAAAAATGAAAAAAAAAATTTAATAAAATAAAAAAAAACAAATAATAAAATTAAAAAAAAAAAATTATCACTTGCTCGACTCTGTAATTCAAGCTGATTGCATTGCGCTGCAGCCAAGAACATAAGAAAAAAAAGTTTGTTATTTACCGCTGCCTGCCTGCTGCCTGCTGCCCGCAGCGCTTCCTTTTCTTTTTTTTTATTTTTCGACATGTCACACACACAAAAGAATAATAAACGCTGAACTTGCCGCAAAGTAATAAAAACGCACAAACTTTCAATGAGCTGCAACAACAACTGAGACAAGCAGCAAAAGGAGAGAATGAGACAAAGACAGAGAGAGAGAGAGAGAGAGAAAGACGAAGAGAACAAGATTAGGGTAAGGGCAAATATCAAGCCTTAAGCTTGAAGCTTGAAGCTAGAAGCTGGAAGCTGTTTCTGGCCTGTTGCCCAAAAACTTGATGACGCGCACATTGACAACAGACATGGGACATGGAAAATGGCAAAGTGTAAGAGAGAAAGAGAGAGCAAGGGAGAGAGAAAGAGTAGCATAAGATGCCACATAGAGACAGAGACAAAAGCATCAGATGCGGCTACAATGGCATATTAATAGGGAAAGGGAAGGCGAGACACAGACAGAGGCCATAGAGCGAGAGAGAGACAGAGAGAGAGAGAGATGAAGAAAATTTGTGATATCATAATCTGAAGAGCTCAAGTATCATCACATAGAAAATCACTTAACGGTGTTGTCTGCTCGTTTTTTGGCGGCATACAGACAATCTCTCTCTTTCTCTCTCTCTCACTCTCTCGCTGGCACTCTCTATTTCTCTTCTTTGTTGGTAAACTTGCTCTTAGGGATTTTGAGGTTAAGCTGCTGTGGCTAAAACTTTTGGCCTAAACTAATTTGAACCATAGACGCTGACGTTGACGTTGACGTTGACGATGACTGCGACAGCGACAGCATCGTCAAGTGCTTGATTATTATTATTTTTTTTTTGTATGTTCTATGACCAAATAACACTTAACATTAACTTTAGCCAGGAAAGAGCGAGAGAGAGAGAGCGAGTGAGAGCGAGAGAGAGATTGCAATGAAAATGTTGTCAAGGAAAGCAGCAGAAGCCTTTGGGTTAACCAATAATTAAAGCTTTGACATTTGCTTTGATTTGTTTAGTGCATTTGAAAGCTAAAAACCATTAGCTTTGCACCATTAGCTGCCTACAGTAAATAAATGCAGCAGCTTCACATGCTGCACCCTCCCCTCCCCCCCTTGCTTTGCATTTTTTAAGGCAATTTTAAAAATTTAACAAAGCAAAGAAAAAAATTTGCTCTGCGGCATGCAGAAATTTAACAGACGCTTGCAAGTCTTGCAACTGTTACGAAATGCCTAAAAAAAACTAATATACACTTTGGCAGTGTATATGAAAAAAAAAAACGTAAAACAATTTGTACTGTGACCGAACTGAACTTTTCAACTGAAAATTTGCAAATAATTTTTTTTTTTATTATTTTTTTTGAGTTGACGGCAAAGTTTTTAACAAGTTCTGACACTTGCAGGCAACACAGCTGGTCAACTAGTAGTAGTAACTATGGGCGCGTGGGCGTGGCAAATTTAATGCAAGTGACAAGTGTTGGCATGCAGCTTGCAGCAAATGAAAATGAAAATGCATTTGCGAGATTTTTTGCGCCTGGCCAATGGAATTGCTAATTTCCGGCACAACTTTGCGGCATAGTTTGCCTTTTTTTTCTATTTTTTGAAGTCATGGCAAAAAAGGAAAGCGAGGAGAAAAGAAAGAGAAGAGTAAGCAGTGGCGAGTGTAAGGCAGAGACAGTGAGAGACACGCACAGCTGTTGCTTATCAATAGCTAATGACAAGTGTGTATTGGCGACTAGTCATTGGAGGTCTCCCTGTGTGTGTGTCTCTCTCTCTCTCTCTCTCGCTCTAATAAACTAAGTTACGTGCAGTGGGAGCCATTTCCGTGAACGTTGTGACAACTTCCGTTCAATGACCAATTTCCCGTTATATACCGTAGAGTTTATTGAACTTACGCTAAATCCGGCTAACGTATCCTGCTGCTGCTGTTGCTGATGCGTCGTCTGTGACTGTGGCTGCTGTATTTGCTCATTATTAGAGATCTGCTTGAGGACGCCAACATATTTGAGATTATTACAGAATTGCAGAACAATAGCATTCAACCATTCGGGACTAGCGCTAATGCAACTATTCTGCAGCGTTGAGCTTAACCATTTGATCAGCATTTGACCTGCAAAAAGAAGAGAGAGAGAAAGAGAGAGAATGAGTATAAGAAATGCTAAGATATTTGTATGTGCGCAGGATAACAAAAATTTAGTAGTTGTAGCAGGAGGCAAGAAGGCGCATAGTGACCCAATAACCTTTCGCTTTACTTTCCACTCCCAACACTACAAGACTTTTATAAACTTTACCCACAGCTGCGGCATTCACCAAAAAAAAAACAAAGCAAAAACTTCAAGCCACATATTCAGGCAGAGACACAATGATTTATGTGTGTGTGTCTGTGTGTGTGTCTATGCCAGAGAAAAAGTCAAAAGAAATTTAGGAGTGCTTAGAAGAAACAGAGAGAGAGAGAGAGAGAGAGAGCGAGAGCTAACACTGTGAGACGTGTTGGCTAGTACCAAAAACATTAGGCATAAATAAATTTAACTGTTGTGTCCAAAAAGAAAAAAAACAAAAACAAAAAACAAACAAAGGCAAAAAAAAATAGAAGAGAAATTGTATCAATAATTTGCAACGAAGATAAGATACACTACTACAACTACAACTACAGTTGCATCACATGTTAAGCTGAGCAATGATGATTCCTATTTATGTTCAAGTAGCTTTACTTGCTGAGCTTGCTGCTTGTCATCAACTATCGTAACGTAGCTCTTTTAATGCTTTTCAATCAAAAAATAACAAAATCTCTCTTCATAAATTTCTTATTTTGAACTTTGCAAAAAAATACTATGAAAAAATCGAAAGATAATAAAATACAAGTCAGTTATTATCATGTTATCATTTATTAGTTAATCTATACTAGGACTTTTTTTTTTAGTCACACCTACAGCGACAGCGCAATGCGCAAAATTTCAAGTACTTTAATTATGATAAGAATTGTAATCGATCATCGATAAAAAACAAAAGCAAACTTTTCACTATTTTTGTTATCTTTAGTACGTAATAATTCATTTAGCACTACGATTTATAGTTGAGTTAATAAATTTGCAATACTATCGTATAGTAAACTATCGAAATAAAAATTGTGTAATATAAGTTAATTTTTTTTATGCCACTGTCAATATTCTTTGCACTCAGTACTATCGCACACAATACTATCGTATAAAATACTATCACCAACAATACTATCGTAATATAATACACAACACTATTGCAGACAGTACTATCGCACCCTGTACTATCGCGCTCAGTACTATCGCAGACAACACATACGTCAAATACTATCACACACAATACTATCGTATACAATACTATCGTAATATAATACAAGACACATTATTGCTAGTACTATCGCACACAGTACTGTGTCACACAGGACTATCGCACACAATACTATCGGACAAAACACTTCATAACTAATACTATCGCACACAGTACTATCGCAAATAAATAATATCACAATATAATACACTCAACACTATCGCACACAGTACTATCCTCCAGACAGTACTATCGTACATCATAACACATGTCACATCAAATACTATCGCACACAATACTATCGTAAACAATATTATCACAATATATTACACTATATCGCACACAGTACTATCTCACACAGTACTATCGCCAACAATACTATTGTAATATAATACAAGCTACTATTGCAGATAGTACTATCGCGCGCAGTACTAACGCAGCCAACACTTCACATCAAATACTATCGCACATAGTACTACTATTGCATACAATACTATCGTAAACAATATTATCACAATATATTACACTAAACACTATCGTACACAGTACTATCGCCAACAATACTATCGTAATACAAAACTCTAATATTATAGATAGTACTATCGCACACAGTACTATCGTAATTAAATAGTGTCACATTATATTACACTAAACACTATCGCATACAGTACTATCCTCCAGACAGTACTATCTCCCGACAGTGTACTATTCGCACATAACACATGTCACATAAAATACTATCGCACATAGTACTTTCGTCTCTATCACACACAATACTATCGCCTAAAACTTCAAGTTTCTCCTGCACTAGGGGCACAAGCTTCATGCAGTACTGCTTGAACTTTTCCTTAAGCATAGTGTATAATAACGTATAAAACTTACGCTCGCTGTCAGCGCGTATCACTGAAGCGGCAACAGACGCGTCAAGGGGCACATTTAGTGGCATGAGATTGGTTGCCTTGGTCAGTGGCATTGGCAATGGCAACGGTAGCAGCTTTGCCAGCTGTGCATCTGGATCAGGCGGCATAGCATGTTGTGGGTCAAAACGTAGGCTGACAATGTATACGCTAATGCTAAGGGTCGAATTTAACGTTGGGATAGCAGCAGACCAAACAGTTGATGCCAATGTAACGGATGCTGCTCCTGCTACTGCTACTACTGCTGCTGGTGCTGGTAGTGAGTCGACATCAGGTGGCGGCTTTTGCGGGTTTGGAAAGCGTAAACGTCGCGCACATTGAACGCGTTCGCCTGCCATTGACATTAGCTGAAGATAATGCTTGGATGAAACAAACGTTTCCGGCTGACGCCATAGCACAATATTTGTTGTAATGCCGCAATTCCGTAGACTAATTGGCACGTAATTTTGCTCCGTTTGTTCTTGTTGCTGCTGCTGTTGCTGCTGCTGTTGTTGCTGTTCTGCTGTGTAGTGATGCGCATCATGTTGCTTAGCCAATAGATTGCACCAAAATTGTGGAACTGTTCCTATAACTTTGCTACCAATATTAGCTGCTGATCCTCCTACAGTTCCTCCTCCTACTGCCGTTAGGCTAGACATATTCTTAAAACTAGTTGAACAAAATAAAAATATAGCACGATTTGCACTAGAGTAAAGCTTGTTGTTGACTATTTCAAATTGATTATTTTTTTTGTTTTGTAGTTTTCAGCTGTTTTTTTTTATGTCATTTACTTATCAATATTATCAGTAGCAGCAGCAGCAACAAAGTACACGGCGATAGTCGAATAGTCGTGTTGCTGCTTGATAACAAAAACAACAAATTGCATTGCCAGCCAGCACCAACCCTGAGACAAGGTCGACTCACTTATCAGTCATGGTCTGATAAAGTTTACTCAAATCTATTCACGCTTTACTTTTTATATATAGTTTTTTTTTACCTTTCTAAATCATTTGTTTAAATTTATAGCGCCTTACGTTATGCACTGATTTTTCCAACAAATTTGATAAATAAAATAAAGATTAACATCGCTTAAAAAACAAAAACAACTAAAAAAATGCGTCAGAGCAATTCAATTTATAGAAACTGTGTCATATCAAAAACTTTGGCATATTGTATTTTACCCAATCTTTGCTCATTCATAATATTCATTGGAACAAGAGATAAGCTCCAAATTATTACTAGTGCGGGGAAATTTCATTGATTTTTTTTGTTTATAAGAAAATAATTTTAATTTCTGCTGATTTTTGCACTAAGCAAAATTGAGGTTTAGTTTGTAAATAATATTTATAAGCAAATATAAATATTATATAAAATTCCTATTAAATTTATTAAAATAAATCTACACTATTTTTAGCAGCGCATTTTAAGATTTTCTATCAATTAAATTTGTTTACTTTTGTTATTAAGACTTTCAAGCTAATCTAAAGACAATTAAATTTACGATACGTTTCAAGTGTTTTAAACTCATTAAAAGTCTTTATATAAATTGTAGAAACTAGCTGATAGCTATGAGTGATGACATTCAATTATCATCAAAAATCAAAAGGCAGTTAAATGGAGCGAGATAGCGAGAGCGAGGGAATGAATTAAATATAGCAGCGATAATAAAAAAAAGCTAAGACAAACTAATTTTACATTGCTTTCAATATATAATTATATAATTTTTTAAAGTGTTTATTTTTAGAAAATTATTTCTAAGAATATTAAAAAAATATTTATTTATAATATAATAATTATTATAATTTTCCAAAGTTTATATGTTATTATATAATAATATTTTTCGTTTATTTAATTAATGAATTAATTTATTAATATTTTTTAATATTTTATGCATTCATTTAATTTAAATTAATTTTTTTAATTAAAAAAAAATTTTTTTTTAATATTTTATGCATTATTTAATTTAATTTTTATTTCATTAATTAATTTATTTATTATGCATTTAATTTTTAATTTTAATTTCAGTAAATTAAAAATTTATTTCATTTTTTTTATGCATTCTTTTAATTTAAATTAATTTTTTTAATTTAAAAATTTTTTTTTTAAATATTTTATGCATTATCTAATTTAATTTTTATTTAATTAATTAATTAATTTACTATGCATTTAATTTTTAATTTTAATTTCAGTAAATTAAAAATTAATTTCATTTTTTTATGCATTATTTTAATTTAAATTAATTTTTTAATTAAAAAAAATTTTTTTTTTAATATTTTGTGCATTATTTAATTTAATTTTTATTTATTATTGATTTTTAAATTTTATTTTTCAATAAACTTCCGAAATTTTAATTTTTCTAATAAGTTATATGAAATTATTTGATTGATGTATTATTTAATTTTTTTATGTATTATTTAGTTTTATTTTTATTTATTTTATTTATATTTATTTATTTTATTAATATTTTATTTAAATTAATATTTTTATTTGGCCAAAGAATTTGTAATTAAGCTAATCTATTGGCAATTCTGACACGAAAGTGCAATCGAAAGGCAATAAACGCGAACAGGGCGAATAACAACTCAAAGCAGCAAACAGTAGGGCGGCAAGTAGCAGCAGAAGCAGAACAATGATCATTATCGGCGTGTAATCAAAACTGATAAGAGAGTTTCGACGTCATTGATAGGCGAAAATTGACGATGAAAATGAAATCTCACTGGGCACTGTTGACGTTCATCATGATGATGATGATGAGTATGGCAAAGATAAAGGAGTGCAGGTTATAGCAGTAGAAGTATCATGGGAGCAATGAGCAGAATGGGGGGAGGGAGGGTTGGGAGGTAAATGTTGGTATTGCAGTATAAATGCCAACTTAGCTGCTGCCGTTATACGCGTCGCCTTTGCGGCCAACGTTTTGGCAACTTTTGATGAAACTGCGCGAAAACGGTGGCCAACAAATTTGCATAACTGCTTCGTTGCCTGACAAGTGGGCTGTGGACAGTGGGGGCGTGTCTAGCGGAATAGGAAGTGGTAGAAATGGAAGTAGACGTAACGCGCGCTGTACGCATGCATGCGTTGCATTCATCAACGACAGAAATGAAGCTGATGCTGTTTCTACAATCGCTGTCGCTGTCGACGTCGCAGTCGCCGTTGCCGTCGCCGTTAGCAGCCAACACTTACGCCCAAAACAACAGGCAGCAGCAACAACAACAACAACAATGAAACAACGATGAAAATGAAACGTTGCAAAGGATAACCGCAAAGCGCTAAGTAACAAAATGCTAAACATTTAACAAACACGACTATAAAAATACCCTAGAATAATTACAATATGTCATACTCACATATACATTGAAATGTCATTATTTTTACTATCGCCTTTCGTTGTCCTTTTATTTTTTGTATTACATTTCGTATAGATTTAGCAATAATTGACATTCTATTTTCTTTTTATCAGTTGTTTTCTTTTTTCTTCTTTCTTTTTTTTGTATCTTTTTTGATTTCTACTTTCAGAATTTCTGTTAAGCTTTACTTAGCTTATCTCTTTGTTAATTTTTATTTTTCTTTTTCTTTATCTTTTTCTTTTTTTTATCCAAAAAATTTCAAAAAAATCTAACAATACAAATTTTTGTACTTTTCAATTGTCAACTACATAAAAATACAAAAATTATACAAAAAATTTGTGTTTTTTTTTTTTTTTTTGAATTTTCCGAATTAAAATTCTGAGAATACATATACAAATTGTACACTGTCACTTACAAATATACGGAAATGTGTGTTGGATTTTAGAATTACGTTTCTGACAATTGAAGAAAATATATAGTTGATAATTAAAGTTTATAAAATAAAACTAGGAAAATTGAAAAAAAAGCTAAATCTGAAGATTGTCGGGAATGAAATAACTGAAAATTTAATTGAGCTTTCTCATGATATACATATATATATATATATATATATCAAATTTTTAGGCTTTGAATCTAAAGACAGTCGGGAATGAAACAATGGATCTTATATATTATATATATATCATATATTATAATATATATATTATACAAGCTTTCAAGACACTAAGACAGAATGAAAAAATTGAAAATTGAATAAAGCTTTCCAAGCCCTGAGAGAGAATTTACATCTAAACAATTGAAAATTGCTCACACAAATTGTCGTAGAATATTCTCGAGAAATACTTATAGATATCTTGTCAGCACTTGATATACCCGTTCAGCTACAAGTGTTATAGGGTATTACAAGCAAATCTCTAGTGGCTGCTGCTATAACTGCTGCTGCTATAGCTGCTGCTGCTGTAGCTGTGTTTCAGCTCTCTTATATCCGTCTACCAAAATATTGTTTCATTACGCGTTGCACAAACATTGTTGAGCGCACTGCAACTACTACTGAGGATGTGCAACAGAATGAGAAAGAGTAAAAGCATGAGATGATGGTAGATTTTCGAGCATAAGGTTCTTTTTTTTTTGTTGGGGGAAGGATAAAGATGAGCATGAGCATGAACATGATGATGATGATGAGGAGCATGAGAAGGAGCAGTATGAGAATGAGAATGTTGGCTGCGGTTTGCCAACACTTTGGAACCAAAACGTGATGTTGCTGGGGCATATAAATCAGATTTTTGGCCAGTCTGCAGTGATGCAGCAGCAGCAGCAGCCGCACAGTCAGCTTGATGAAAAGTCGCGACAAAAAGCTTCAGCTTTTGCCTAGGAGTAAAGCCACGAGAAGAATTGATGGCCACTTCAGACAGTGACAACAACAGAGGAAACTGCAGTAGCAGCAGCAGCAATAGCAATAGCAGCAACAGCAGCAACAAAAGGATGTTGAAGAGATGAGAAGTGAGACATGCCAGGACGGCAAATTGCGTGTCCGTGGATTTTGTGCTTCAAATTGTTGTTGTTGTTGTTGTTGCTTCTGTTGTCTGTCCAGCGAGGCGTTAAAATGTTTGTTTGCATTAATTTGCAACAGACGTTGATGCGACTTTCGTTGCTTTCACATCATGCTACAATGTTTGACACCCGAAAAACTGAGCTTACCAATTAGCGTCCTGTTAGCCAGCCTCTAATTCTCTCCACCCCTCCTTTGTCTCTGTATGTGTAATATGGGCGTGGCATAGCTTGGAAGGAAAAGAAAAAAAGAACAAATATCGCGCCTAAAACTGGCCACAAAATTTTGTTGGCACTAGTAGAAGGCGAAAAAGTTTTTGGGCGGCGGCTTGTTGAAAGCTTTTCAAAAATAGTTTTCAGCAGGCAAGCGCAAATAATTTTCATAACGGAATTTTAAGCACAAAAATGCCGCAAGTTTGCATTGCGTACTGTGTGTGTGAGTGTGTGTGTGTGTGTATGTGTGGCATATTTGTTGAAATACCAAAGACGCGACGCATCGATTTAAAGACGATGCCCGCAAGTATGCAATACATAAACACACACAAACTCTCTCACACACACACAGACAGCAGATATATAACGAAACTTTAATCTAATCAGAAAATCAGAGACTCAACTTGTGGCAAAGACAACATGCGCGTTTTCTTGCCCCTTCGATGCCGTGGGGCAGTAAGCATTTTTCGAATTTGCATAGCGATAATTTATAATTCCTGTCATCTGCAGTGTAAAAACTCCAACTCCCCATTTCTGACACTCAATACTTGTTGTAAATAGCGCAAATGCCAAAGATAAATGAAGCCTTAAGTCTTTGTAGACAAAAAAAAAAATAAATAATAATAAAATGCGCATAAAATTTTGAGCATTTTTTTTTTTTGGCAAAAATTTTTGTCAAAAATATTTTGTAATTAATTATACTGAGCGTTTAAAATCAAAATTATAATTTAAAGCATTTTGGAAAAATTAAATTTAAATATTTATAAATAGTTAATAAATATTATTGAATAAATGAAATATTATAAATAAAATAAATTAATTTAAAAATAATAAATTAATTCTCATTTTTTTTTTTTTCAAATTAAAATAAGTATTGATTTTATTTAATTTATTTTTAATAACTATTATTTTTCTATAATTATTTAATATTTTTTAAAAATTATTAATTAATATTTTTTTTCAAACTATTTTTAAATATTTTTTTTTTAGATAATTTCTATTTTCAATTTTATTTGCATTCAATTTTTTATTTTTAAAATAATAATCAATAATTATTCATGATTTTATTTGTATTACAAATATTTTTATGATTTTTGATATTTTATTAATTTTTAATTTAAATATATTTTATTTTATTTATTTATTTATTTTATTATTTTATTTTAATTAGCGAAAACTGAATAATTATTGATTTATTTTAATTTTTTTTTATATATATGTAAATTATATTGCAAATATTTCTTAGATGTAACGCAGCATTTACCTTAAATATTTTAACAAATCAATTTTGAACAATAGATGGCGCCATAATCAATGCTATGGCATACTTACAGCTCGTAGTTCGTTTGTTTATCTTAACAGTTGTTGCAATAAGTAACTTCAACATTTATCTAAAGATTCACTCAACTTTGCATTGTCTTCTTCTTTTTTGATTGGTTAACTGATTCTAAAGGTAGTATATGGAGTTGGGGGCAACTGAATGGAAACTAATTGTTAACTTTGGGCAAACAGCAAAACGCAATCAAACGTGGCGCCAATTTGCCGAGTTTAACGCAAAGGAAAAGCAGAAAATCAAAAAAAAGAAATATGCGCAAAAATCGTTTGGTTAAACTTATATTTAAAGCAGGTAGAATCTGTACTCCCCACCCCCTTTCCCTTATCTTCCTCTTGCACCTTTACCATCTGCTTACATACTGTGTTCGCTGCGCTTGACTTGAGTCATGGGCCAAAAGAATATATTTTAAGAGACAGGGATAGACAGTAGAAAAGAGAGAGAGAGAGAGAGATAGGTAGAGCGAGAATGAGACTTACCTTCAAACTTTTCATATGCAGCGAAGCTTAACTTTTTCGGTACAAAAGATGAACCACGTCGCGACCCAGCAGCGCCTAACATTGACGACGTTCCATTCCCTGCGCCTGTGATACCAGTCTCTGACATTGCTGTGTTCAATGTTATCTCTTTCTCCTTATCCTCAACACTACGCCTCTCTCTATCCTTCTCATCGGCAGATGGCAGTGGTATAAGATTCGATAAAATACTGTTGGTCGTTGAGGATCTTTCGACCGAAAAGCTAGCAACCTTCTTCAGCACATTGCTGGATGCCAATGGATTGGTGGGCGTACTATAACCAGGCGGCAACATTGACAATGGTCCAGCATCATCATAAGTCTCATCATGCTGCTGCTGCTGATGCTGCTGTTGTTGCTCCTTATTGGCCGCATTGTCAGTTGATGTCGACGATGGCGTCGCCTGAGATTGCACAGGTGTTTGAGATGATTTAAATGAAATTATAACAGTTGATTGCGTTTCCAGCGCTGTCGATGATGATGTTGGTGTTAAAACTGATGTTGGACTTATGCCTGAAAACGCAATGAAATAAATTTTGCATTAGAATTTAATTTACAAAAAAAAAACAAATAAATTTATAAAATGTTTTTTTAAGGGAAAGGATTAAAAAGCGATCATAGCAAAAGTTAAAATTGATCTATACATATTTGTAGAAGGAATCTTTCCTAAAATTTCCAAGTCTTCCGTTGATAACTCTTATTTATTTTCTGTATTTAACATAAAAAAAAATATATACATATATATAAAATGTTTTCTGAGGAAAAAGCTCGAAAAGCGATTATAGCAAATTCATAGTTGTAGAAGAAAGGAACCCTTTCTACAATTTCCAAGGCTTCCTTAGATAACTCTTACATATTTTTTAAATTTAACATACAACAAAAAATATATATAAAATGTTTTCTGAGGAAAAAGATCAAAAAGCGATCATAGCGAAAAGATAAAAATGATCTATTCATATCCCTAGAAGAAAAGGAACCCTTCGTACAATTTTCAAGGCTTCCTTTGGTAACTTTTAAGCATTTTCTGTCATGGAAATTCTGCTCCAATTTCTTTCAATTTGTACTTCATGTCTATATTAAAGACTTGCTTAAAATATATTATTAAATATTTTTATATTATCGGAAAATTCTTCTCCAAATTCTTAAATTTCTACTCCAACTCAATGTCTATTATTATATTATTATTCTTATATTCTTATATTTTTGGGAAATCTCCTCCAATTTCTTAAATTTCTTCATCCACTTAGAGTGTATATTAAAGACTTATTTAAAATATATTATTAAATATTCTTATATTATCAGAAAATTCTCCTCCAATTTCTTAAATTTCTACTTTTACTTCATGTCTATATTAAAGACTTTCTATATCTATCAATAAATATCTTGTAAACTCAATTCATCCCATATTTTTACTACAATAATTTGCCCTTTCTTTCAACAGCAAAACAAGCAGTGTTTCCTGCTGTTCCTGTGAACTAGAAGTATTTACTTAATCAAAAGATTTAGTATTCCCATTTCCTTAACTGAATGTGTTTTTTTTTTTTTTTTTTTTTTTTTTTGCGAAAGCTTTAACAAATATTCTACAAGTATCTTAGTAGTATCTGGAGAGTAATCGTAGTCATCGCGTCGTTGTTTTTATTTTTATTTTCATTTTTATAGAAATGCGTTATTAAATGCTTTGAGCAAGAGACCATAACGCGTTTCTGTTTCTTCACTTTTTACTCAATTGACTTTCGCTTTCAATGCGTTGGTGTGGCGCCTCCAATTCAGAGCAATGGCAAAGTGTGTAATATAGTGTGCAATAGGCAATATTTTGAGCGGTGTCTAGTGACGGCTGAGCACACCCAACGGAGCGCTTATCGCGGCCATCATCATTGACTCGGGCGCCTATGTGACGACCAAGTAGCCGGGTGACCGGGCGAATAAGCGACTAAGTGACTAAGCGACCAAGCGACCAGCCAGCCCAAACGACTCCAATTCGTGTGTTCAAGCTCCCACGTGCATCATTCTATACAACATGATTTAATTAAAATTTAAAATTTGTTTTATTTTTTGTGTTGCGCTCGCTTGCGCGTTTTTTTTTTTTTTGGAGCCAAGGACTTTGCTGCTCTGGGGAACAATGGGGAATATCAAACAGTGCCTGAAGGGGACACGACTGAAGCCTGTTTCCGGCCGACATTTTGTAAACAATGAAGACGTGTTTGCAATTTTTAAGTTTTTACAAATGTTTTTCGGCCCAACGCAGAAAAAAAACCAAAAAACGAAAAACAAAACGCATCTAAACCCAAAGCCATCGAGCCATGTACGCTTTTGTTTGTTAGCCAAGCGACGACGGACGCGCAATTAGACGGGAATTGGGGACCAATTTTAGCAGAGTGTGTGTCGAACGAAAATGAGGATAAGGGTGAGGGAAAGAAAAGCGCTGTAAGTCAGGTTGAAGCTGGGGTAACTTCTATGTTTATATATGATATATATATATATATATATATCTGTATATGTATATATATATACTAAGTATTTTAGAGCTGGCAATTATATATTTAAAATATCATGTGAAGCGAGCCAGGCGGGCGGCGCGAGCCTTTGCATAAATGTGCCAATAATTACTTTCGGCCTGACTGTTTGACTTATTTTTTTTTTGTATGTATTGTTAGATACTCTGTCTGTTATTAGGCTAAAAGCGCATATAGAATGTGGCTTATATATATTTAAAAACAATTATTCTGCATTAATTACTAAATAATTAAATCAAATAATAAATATTTAATGATAATTATTTTTGCAACTTTCAAATTCATTAATTTTATAAACTAAAATTAAAAATAATTATAAATTATAATTAAAAAATCATTAATTATAATTAAATAATTTTTTTTAATTATATTTTAAATTATACTTAAACTGATTAATTTTCTATAATTATTTGTATATTATTTTTAATTTGTCAACTATTTTATTAAAGATTATTTAATATTTGTCCAATTTCTTTTTTAATTAATTTTAATTAATAATTTGATAAATTATTTTTTTTTTCAAATTAAATTAAATTAATTTTTTTTTAAATTTTTTTTCAAATATTTTCATATATTTTTTCTTATCTATTTCACAATTTTGTATTTTAAATTAATTATTTTTATTAAAAAATTAATTTTGTATTTTTATTATTATTTTTTTCTGAAATTTATTTTATGCTTACTACCAGGTATTTGTTAGTCAATCAACGCTTTATGTTCTTTTTGTTTCGCCTTGGTTTTTTTTTTTTTTTTTTGGGGCACATTGATCGGATCAGTTGCCAAAACAATAAAAACGGGCGCAAAACTCAGGAAATGTGGGAGGATGGGGGGAAAAAAGTGAGAAAACCCAAAGGCAGCGACACGAGTTAATTAAAAAACTTGCTGCAAATTTCTCGAATACCCTTAAGAAACGGGTTGACTACACATTGTGTGTATGGCACAAACAAAGTGTGTGTGTATGTGTGTGAGAGAGAGAGAGAAAGAGAGAGAGAGCTTGAGTAAGAGAAAGAAAGAAAAGGTGGGACAGTTTGTTGGCACATAATGCACGTAGAGTACATAAAGTTTCATTTGATTTGAAATTCTTATTTGAAAGTTGCTAATCAAAATTAATATAAACAAAAAACCAAAAAAAAAAAATAATAATGAAGATTATTTAATAAAAGGAAAATGAAAAAATTAAATTACATAGAAAGCGAAATAAAAACCCAATGGTTAAAGGAAATGAATTAATGTAGATAATTTTAAATAATTTAAAAGAAAAAAAAAAAAAATAATTTCAAAAGAAAAAAAGAGAAAACAATGTGCAAAAGAAAATTAAAAAAAATATAAATATAAATAATTTAAAATAATTTAAAATAAATTTTTGTATGCTTAATTTAATTTATATTTTTAAAATTTAATTCTATAAAATTCTATATAATTTAATTGTTATATTTTATTTATAAGATTTGACTATTGAAAAAGTCTTTCAATCTTATTAAATAGCTTTCAACTTGTAAAACTTTTATGTTGCATGATTTGAAGTATTTATTTCAATTGATTTTTTTTTTTATATTTTATTTTTTTGGGTACTTGCTATAAATAGTGAGATTCTCTGTTGTTGATGTCCTTGAACATGGCAAGGTTCAATTATCTGCGTCATCCTACTGGGAATACACAGCACTCAAACTTTACAGTTTGACAAGCACTTTGCTTCGATACGTGTGTTTACCTTTGAAATTGGCGCAGAAACACAGCGAACAAACACACAGAGAGAGATAGATAAATGGACTTGGAAAAGTAAGTGTATGTGTAAGAGAGAGAGAGAGAGCAAGGAGAGTGGCGGGGAAAAAAAAGGACAAGGCTTTTAGTTATCATTTTTTTTTCGTTTTTTTTTTTTGTAGCTTGTTGTTGTTGCTGTTTGTTATTTTCGGACACAAGGGCCACACACTTGAGCATACACATGGCTTGAAGTGCGGCACAACAACAAGGACATGAAACATGGAACCTGAAGCAGAAGATTGGGTTTTGTTCCGCGCTTTGCGTTTCGTTTATTTACGTTGGCCAAGTGGGAATTTGAATAATTCCCGAATTTTGCCAAAAGGCACAGCCAGAGTGTGCCGGACAAACTCCAAAACCTCCAAACCTAACATACATACATCCTTCGTCTACTTCTCCTTCTGCTACTATACTTATGTTACTTCTACTACTACTACTACTCATTCGACCAATCCCTAATGCGTTTGTAATGGCAAATGGTTGCCTCCCCCCATGTGACTTTAAACGCTCCAAGCTCGCTGGGAATGCGAAATGAGCAAATAAATGCGTGAACGTTTTGCTTTCAAAAGGACATTTTGGACTAACTCACCTGCACCTGTACCCGCTGCTCCTGCTGCTGCTGCTGGTGCCTCCGGTGTGAATACATTTGCGGATGTGTTCGATGTGCATATGGATGGCAGTGAGATACCGCTGGCAGTGGATGTTGTTTGATTGACGGCTGCACTGAAGCGCGATGATAATTTTTGTAGCTCAACTTTTTTGGCTTTTGAAATGTTAAAGAGTTCACCATTGCCTAGAGGTGAGTCAACACGAGGCGTTGTTACTGCAATTGGTGTGACCGTTGAAATACCACCAGCTGTTACTGCACCAATTGCTGCTGATCCAGCTGCTGTTGTTATTCCAACTGTTGCCGTTACTGCAGCTGTTGGTGTTGTTGGCAGTGGCAGTGCCATTGGTGATTCCATTAGATGATTATTATTATTATTATGTTGATGTTGATTACTAATATTATTATTATTATTATTGCTGCTGTTGTTGTTGTTGTTATTGCCCAGAACTTGGGCTAACTTTTTGCCCAACTGCAGCGCCATTCTTTCGTCCGGTGAACTTTCTGGTGTTATCAATAGTTCTTTACTATGTTCTAGCTCAGCCGCTTCCACTTTTCCCCCACTCGACTCTTGTTGCTGCTGTTGCTGCTGCTGTTGTTGTTGTTGTTGTTGTTGATCATTGGCAATGCATAGATACGAGATGGGCGATAAGCTAAGGCAGGCAATTTTATCAGCACGACAACGTCGCTGTAGATCCACCAAATATTTATTATTTAAATCTATTGAAAAGGATTTCACTTTAGTTTAAAATAAGAATAAGAAATAAGAAATAAATTCAATTAGTTTTTAATTATTTCAATTTTTCAATAGTTGACGACAGACAATGTAAGACAGACAGACAGACAGATAGTTAGAAAGTTTAACAGCTAGACAATAAAATTTAATTTTGAAATTTGGCAAACTGCGATCAGGCATCTGATCGATTTGTCATCTCTTTCTTCCATACATCAAAATCAATTGTTTTTAGTTACCGAACAGCAGCGAATCAGAATCATTGCTAGCTGCAGTAGCAGAACACGAAGATGACGCTGACGATGATGAGGATGAAAAAGAAATTGATGAAATTGTTTGCGAAAATTGTTGTTGCTTCTCAGTTAATGTTATATTCGATATAATGCTGCAGATGCCACTGCAGTCACTGTTGCAGTTATGAAATTCAGCAGAATCACAGCTAGTAAAGTCCAGGCTAACGACGTCATCTGGCAAACGATGACAATGGCCAGCAAAAGAAGACAAAAAGAAACAGAGATAGATAGATAGCTGTATATGGAATATATGTATAAGGAAAGAGAGCGAAAAAATGACATACATAAATAGCAGTGCCGCAAGATGTGAGATAAGTGCGCAAAGAATGCCAAAAAAAAGAGTTCAATAAATATGAAAAAATAAAATGATTTATGTCTGACAACAATTGCGGAATTTGTGGCTCATTCACAAAAACCCAAAAAAAAGAAGAAAAAAAAAAGCTACGCAACATGTGTAAAATATAATAATTAAAATAAAAGTAAATAAAAACAAAGCGCCACTGGAAAGCGGCGTGAGAGTCAAAGGCGAACAGAGAGCGTAAGAGCGCCAATATGAAAAAGATTTCCAGAGTGTAAAGACGAGAGCGAGAGAGAAGGTAAAAGAGAGCACGCTGCTGCTTCTTCTCTCTCATATTGGAAATGGGCAAACAACAAAAAACTGAAACTGAAAACCATAACGCAAAATTATGAAAATCCATATGGAAAATGAACTCATGGCAAAAAGGTTAAAACATAATGACAAATGACGAAAGAAAAGTTAAACAACAACAGCAACAAAAGCAAAACAAAAAAAAAATAAAACGAAAGGCAAAAGAAAAAAACAAAAACAACAACAACTTGAAACTGGTTTGGTTATGGGTCAGCTGGCGGCGATGGTTGTGCGGAAAGGAAGGCAAAACGAGCGATGGGGGAATGAGGGGAACGGAACATGAACAACGAGCAACGGGAATGGTTTAAGGGAACGCCAACGGCATGGCGTCGTCACTTCTTTTTGTTGTTGTTGTTGTTTTTCGGTATTTCTCTTTATTATTATTATTATTATTATTTTGTTTTGTAGCTGTGCAACACGCAAACAAATTATTTAATTCGTATGTTTGGCAATTAAAACAAATTGAAAGTAAAACAAAAGATACAAACAGCAAAGAGATGAAAACAGACACAGGCAGAGGCAGAGAAAGAAGACGCGTAATGTAACAAACATAAGAGCGAGAGAGAGAGAGAATGAATGAATACAAATAAGAACGACTTTGAAGCACCTGAAAAAATGCGTTGAATATTGTTGCGCTGCTTTATTTTTGTTTGTATATTTATCACATATACACTTCTCTCTCTTTCTTTCTTTCAATCTCTTTCGAGTATTGTTTTATTTTCGTTTTCTCTAGAACTGGCCGATTCTTAACACAACTTTTCACTTTTCACACACACATTTTCCAATTAGCCGCTGCAACTATGACTGTGACGGCGACGGTGGTAACAGCGGCGCGACGACGACGGCGACGGCGTCGACAACGACGACGACAAACACAGCGACAGCGACTTGAACAACTTGAATGATCTGCACAGAAGCGAGTGCAAAGCGTTACTAACAACAACAAGCGCAACTGGTTTGTCTGCTGCGCCAGAGAGAGCGCGCAACGAAGCCATGCTCACGCCTGGAAGTCAAGCTGACTGAGCGCGTATATAATTGAGTGAACGGTTGAAACACACACAGAGAGAGAGAGAGAGAGAGAGAGTGAGAGCGCGTAACAGAATTAGAGAGCGGGTGTACGTTAGCGTGAACGTGAACGAATGCAAGTGAAAGAATATGAGAGAGTAAGTTTTATTTGTTGGCGGCTTAAAGACACAAAATTTAACATACACTTGGCGAACAAAAAAAAACAAAAAGAAAAAATGTTCACGTGCGTCAACAAATAAATGAAAATAAATATATTGCATTTGCATTTATTTATGTTAAAAATATTGTAATATGCATTAGAATAAAATGTGTGTAATGCATTACGAATATAAGTTAATTAGTAAACTGTATAAAATAAGTAACTGTGATCAGCAAAGTTGCATTCTTTATGGCTGAGATTGCGCAAATGAAACTTGAACAAAAAGCTTTAGCAAGTGTTGCGCTAAAAGCTTTAATGCTTTTAGTATGTATGCATAAATGTTGCATATTTTTAGGAGGCAAATTAAATTGAAATTGTTTTCGTTTTGTTAAACAAGCAAATAAATGAAATATTTCATTTGAAATAAAACTAAAATAGAAAATGTTGAAAAATGAATTGTATGCCGGAAAAATCTAAAACAATTAATGTAATATAATAATAATAATAATAGCAAAAATTGTAAACAAAATTAAATAGTTGTTAAAACTATATAACGAGTATGTAAGCATAATAGTTGGCATGTGTGTGTGTGTGTGAGAGAGAGAGAAAGCTGGCTATATGCTGGGTAAAAGTTTACAACTTTCAACAAAAATGTACAAGCAAAACTATTAAAACTAATTGCCATAAATATTAGCGGCCCGCCACGTGCCATGCTCAACTTTTTTTTTTTCCCCAGCTATGTCTGTGTGTGTGTGTTGTCTGTCTGTGTTTGTGTGTGTTTGTGGGTGTGTGTGTGTGTGTAGGCGCTTAATTGAGCACGTTGTCGGTTTGTTGCTCGCTTGTCTGCTCGTCTGCTGCTGCTGCTTTTGCGGCTGCAGTTGTTGGCGCACTGGCGAAAAGCTCAACAACAATAACAGCAGCAGCAGCAGCAGAAACCGACCAGCAGCGCAGTCAACCGACATTGGATACCCTATAGTTAACCTCCTCCTGCTCCTCCCCCTACAAACTACACCATCCCACACAGCTGTCATCAACTAACTGAAACTATAGTCTCCCGGTTACCGCTGACATGGACGTAATTTCCATGTTCCTTTTTATATTCACAAATGGAGGTCGCTGAGTTTTTTGTTTTTTTGTTTTTTTTTGCCTTATGGTCCACATGAATTATGAATTTATGCATTGAAAGAAGGCCCAAAAAAAAAGAAGAAGAAGAAGCTGAAAACTTGTATGTGAATTGAGCGCATTGCTTAGGGTGCACAACAGAAAAAGCGGCCGGGGTAGCGTGTTATATTCAACTCCTGCCACAAAACTTACTGTCTTTCAATGTATATACACATACATATATCTATCTCTTTCTCTCACTCTCCTTTATGCTCAAAAAAGGGAATTTTTGATAGGGAGCCACACGCAATGCTCGCGCCTTGGCACGTTTAGGATTTTTCGTTGATTTGATTTTGGACTTTGGACCCGCTGCAATAGCAGCCGTGCAGCAGCACAGTCCCAAGCCGCCTTTGAATTGCTTTTTGATATGCCAACCTCTTCACCTTTCTCCCTCTCTTTGCCCCCCCTTCACTTCACTTCACACACAACCAACTACTATGCTGCTCTCCTCCTCATCATCATCCTCTTCATCATCTCCTAACATAAAATTCTCCAGTTTCCATCGACCATCATCATCTATAGTCAGTCGGCTGCCTCTTTCATTTGCTTTGGCACCCAAAGTTTTTTTTTTTTCCTTTTGCATTGCATGGCGTCGTCTTTGTAAACAGCAAAAAACCAGCACAAAATGTTCACTGACTTATTTTCGGCGTCAATTTGAATGCACTGCAACACAACGAAGTCTTTATCTTTCTCTTATGCATTTTGTAACAATAGTTTGCTTTGTATCTTTATATATTTTCCCCAAGTATCTATGATGCGTATCTAATTCTATGTATCTGTATGTATCTATAAGTATCTTTAAGCATCTTTAAGTAATTGTGTGTCTAGATGTATCTCTATATATTTATATCTCTATATCTAATCTAAATGTATCTATATGTATCTATAAGTATCTATAAGTATTTATAAGTATCTATAAGTATCTCTGAGTATCTATAAGTATCTCTGAGTATCTATAAGTAGATAAAAAGTATCTCCAATTATCTAAAAAGTATCTAAAAGGTATATTATAAGTATCTATAAGTATCTATAAGTATCTATAACTATCTATAAGTATCTATAAGTATCACTGAGTATCTAAAAGTATCTAAAAAGTATCTAAAATTATCTAAAAAGTATCTCCAATTATCTAAAAATGTATCTATATGTATCTATAAGTATTTAAAACTATCTAAAAAGTATCTCCAATTATCTAAAAGTATTTAATAAGTATCTATAAGTATATCTGAGTATCTATAAGTCTCTATAAGTATCTCTATATGTATCTATATCTATCTATGAATATCTATAAGTATCTTTAAGTATTTCTAAGTACTTATAAGTATCTCTGAGTATCTAAAAGTAAATAAAAAGTATCTCCAATTATCTAAAAAGTATCTATATGTATTTAATAAGTATCTATAAGTATCTATATGTATCTATAAGTGTCTTTAAGTATTTAAAACTATCTAAACAGTATCTCCAATTATCTAAAAGTATTTAATAAGTATCTATAAGTATCTCTGAGTATATATAAGTATCTATAAGTATCTGTAAGTATCTAAAAAATATCTACAAGTATCTATAAATAAATAATATATGTTTCTTTTTCTATTTATATGTTTTTCATAAGTATCTGTATGTATGATTATGTATCTATAAGTATCTAAAAAGTATCTAATATGTATATATAAGTATTCTTAAGTATCTATATATCCCTTTATCTATATATCTAGTATCTATGTATCTATGTATATATGTATCTATGCCTCTAATGTATCTATGTATCTATGTTTCCAATGTATCTGTGTATCTATGCATCCTGGTAAATGTGTATCTATAAGATACATAGATTCATTTGATCTGCGTGTCTATATATGCAAAGAGTATTAATAACTTCGACTTGCTGCTGACAATTTTGAATGCGTTTCTTTTATTTTTGGTTATATTTCAATTTGTTGGCAAGTGAAGCTGGTAACTGATGGTGGGCAAAAGTACTATATGAAAAGTACAGGATGGGGATGTGGATAAAATTCAAGATACTCCGTTTATATACATATATATATATATATATATATATATATATATATATATATATTTTTTTTTTTTTCAAGTCAACGCATTTTTTTAATAGACAGAGTTGCTGAAGTGGGTCTCGAAAGTATATATATATATATATATATATATGATATATATATGATATATATGAATATAAATATATAAATAAATATATATATAAATGTATATGTATGTATGTATATCTGTGTGAGTTATGATTGTGATGAACGTGCTTGCTTTGAACTGCAAGCCGTCATATTTTGTTTTTTAACTTTTCTTCTGTATTTTTTTTTTTCTTCTTCATTTATTTATTTTTATACTCGGTGCCCTTTGGGAACCAAGAGTATATTGGGTTAGTGACAAGAGCAAATGTATGTAACACCCATAAGGAGGCGTGGCCGACCCCATAAAGTATATATATTCTGACTCAGGATCAACAGCCGAGTCGATTGGAGCATGTCCGTCTGTCCGTCTGTCCGTCTGTCCGTCTGTCCGTCTGTCCGTCTGTCCGTCTGTCCGTCTGTACGTCCGTATGAACACACAGATCTCGGAGACTATAAGAGATAGAGACTTAATTTTTTTTGCATAGTGTTTGTAGTGTTTGCAGGCAGATCAAGTTTATTTTGGATTTTTGCCACGCCCCCCTCCGCCTCCACAAATCGATGAAAACCATTTTGAACACACCACTTCACCCACACCCAGTCAAGCTACAGCACTGAATTTTGGTACAAAGTTAGAATATGTTTATCTGGACGTTGTGTACAAATTTGGTACAGATCGGATAATAAACATGGAAGTTATACACATTTCAAATTTCAAAAGTTGAGAGGCGTACGCTTGCTTGCTGTTCTCCCCCCAAACGACGGCAACATTTTTTCACACTTGTGAAGAGCGTGGCTCAGTGGTTAGAGGGTTGAACTCGCGTGCATGAGGTCCGCGGTTCGATTCCCGAGACGATTTTTATACTCGGTGCCCTTTGGGAACCAAGAGTATATTGGGTTAGTGACAAGAGCAAATGTATGTAACACCCATAAGGAGGCGTGGCCGACCCCATAAAGTATATATATTCTGACTCAGGATCAACAGCCGAGTCGATTGGAGCATGTCCGTCTGTCCGTCTGTCCGTCTGTCCGTCTGTCCGTCTGTACGTCCGTATGAACACACAGATCTCGGAGACTATAAGAGATAGAGACTTAATTTTTTTTGCATAGTGTTTGTAGTGTTTGCAGGCAGATCAAGTTTATTTTGGATTTTTGCCACGCCCCCCTCCGCCTCCACAAATCGATGAAAACCATTTTGAACACACCACTTCACCCACACCCAGTCAAGCTACAGCACTGAATTTTGGTACAAAGTTAGAATATGTTTATCTGGACGTTGTGTACAAATTTGGTACAGATCGGATAATAAACATGGAAGTTATTCACATTTCAAATTTCAAAAGTTGAGAGGCGTACGCTTGCTTGCTGTTCTCACCCCAAACGACGGCAACATTTTTTCACACTTGTGAAGAGCGTGGCTCAGTGGTTAGAGGGTTGAACTCGCGTGCATGAGGTCCGCGGTTCGATTCCCGAGACGATTTTGTTTTTTTAATTTTTTTTTTTTAAATTTTTTTTTTTATATTAACTTAAAATTGGCGAGTGCGCAGCACGAGCTAAATAAATATATAATATAACTTTGGGCACCGAGTATTATATAGTCGAGCACACTCGACTATAACTTTCTTACTTGTTTTTTCTGCTGCTGCTTTTTATTTATTTTCTTTTTTTTTTGTTTATTTTAAAGCAACATCTTAAAGATTTCACATGAATAACTAAAATCTATAAATTTTTGATTTCACTTTGCCGATGCCCAAACGCAACACCAACTAAGTAAAGAGCAGCAGTAGCAGTAGCAGCAGCAAGAAAAAAAAAAAACAACAACAACTGCCAATAAGTTACGAGCTGTGCCGGCAGGCAATAGAAGATGACAGAGGAAGGAAGAAGGAAGAAGTGTGGAGTGTACTCAAAACTTACAAGGGGGGAGGGGGGGGGTAGGTGATATATACTCGTATGTTGTATAAGCCACGGTTCAAAACAACAACAATGATAACAAGAACAACAACAACAACAACAACACTAACGACAACTACAATGAAAGCGGAAAAGTAAAGCTGAGAAATTCGAAAAGTCAAGCGCAGGCAAACAACAAAACTCAGACAATGCAAAGCTCTATCAAAGAGGGGGGGGAGGGGTCTAGGGGCATAGCTGGAGCAGAGCTGGAGGGGGAAGGGTGTAAAGAAAATTAGAGCGAGAGAGCAAAAGCGGAGAGTAAAGAAGAGAGTGCAGAAAATTTCATAAAACTTCAATGAAAAGTTGTATATATATATTTTTGTTGTTGTTTGTTGTTGTTGTATTTTCCGTTATTTTTTTTTTTTAGGAAAAACTTGCCCAAAAAATTCTTATTTAAACTACGCTTAAATTGCAATAAGTCGACAGGGAGAAGCGATGAAGAAGAAGCAGAAAAGGAAGCAGAGGAAGAAGCAGTTGTAGAAGGGAGTCGAAAAATACGTGAATAAGCGACAGCATAGAAGAGACAGTAGTAGGGCAAAACACGGAAGGTGGCAGGGTTGCCAGAGTTTTTCTATAATAAAACAAAAGTCAGTCAAAAGTTGTACAAAAAAAAAGTGCAAAAAAAAAATCAAAAAAAAAAAATAAAAATAATAAAAAAAAAGTTGCAATATTGAACTAAGTAAAAAATAGTTTTACAAAAAAAAAAAAACTCAAGAACTCGAAGCTAGTTATAGCCGATAAATTGAATGACTTAAAGATACTATATATAAAAAAAAATAATATAAATATAAAATTCAAAAGCAGTTACAGCACAAAAAATAATGACGATCACGGCCGACAGCAAAAACTTTGACAATCAGAAAAATAAAAAATAAAACATTTTTGTCTAAAAAAAAAATTACAGGGTATAAAAATGTTGTGCACATTAGTTTGAGGTTGAAATTTTCGCAAACTAAATTTGCAGCAATAACAAAAAAAAAATAAAAAAAACAATAATAACAAGTAGAGAAAGAAAGAAGAAGGAAAAAAAATAAAATAAAAGAAAAGAAAAAAAAAAAAGATTGTAAAAATTTTGAGCTAAACTCGAAATTGACTTACGAAAATCCATTTGTTCTGTTTTCGCATTCAATTGTCGATGGTCGACATCCGGCGTGGTCTGCCACTCAGCCAATGGCGATGATGGTAACGAATTTGGTGATGCTGTCGATTCTGGCGATGCCTGTAGGTAAACATCACGAACACGTTGCTTTTGCCCAACGAAACGGCTAAAAACTGCGCTTGCTCGGCTACTGCGACGCTTCACTTGCTGCTGTTGCTGCAGCTGCAGCTGTTGTTTGCCAGAAATAGAGGAGCCTGAAGCTGATGCTGAACCTGAAACAGAACCTGAACCAATTGCAGCTGCAAGTGGCACTAGGCTACCACTGCGTATGGGTAATTTTTCAAGCTTAGGCGTCGCCAAATTTGAACGATTTTGGTTGCCTTGAGTGTTGCCCATTTCGTTGATATGTGTGCAGCTAGTGATAAGAGTGTTGCTTTTAATACAGCTACAGCTAAAGCTATAGCTACTGATGCTGCTGCTGCTGATGCTACCGCTCCCGTTGCCGCTGCTGCTGCTGATGGTGCTGGTGCTGGTACTGGTAATGCTGCTGCTAGCCTTAACGTTATTGTTATTGTTGTTGTTGATGTTGATGTTGCTACTGGTGCTGCTGCTGCTGCTGTTGTTGTTGTTGTTGTTGTTGTTGTTGTTGGTCAACAGTTGTATTGGACTTGGTTTCGTCGGTTTTTCCGACTGCTGCTGCAAAAGAAGTTTACAAAAATCAATTAAAAAACTTTTCAATCAGTCGTCGCATTGTTTGGCTTGATTTTCAATGTTTTTCAATGTTTTTCAACATTTCGTTGGCCTGCAAAAAAAATAAAAAACTTTCTTCTTTTTTTTTTTTGTTGCCAAAATGTTGCAGAAATATGAAATGAATTAGTTGCACAGGTAACTTGTGGTAACGGCATGGAGGCGAAAGTTGAACAAGGCAATGGGAGTGAGAGTGCGGGGTAAAGGTTGCTTGACAAAAGTTGCTACTGCTGCTGCTGCTGCTGTTACTTTGATTTCTATAGGTCTGCATTTTTTTTTTCTATTTTTTATTTTTATTTTTTTTAGCTCTACATTTTGTTGGCTTTCGGGTTTTGAAATTGAGAGACTAAGGCTTGAGAGTGGTTACTCACTGAGAGGGGGAAGTGAAGTGCGTGGTTCTTGGTTAATTCAATAGCATTTGCTGAAGGCTAACGGCAAATGCAGCCGCTATTGTATTTTGTTGCTCTGGCAACTTGCAACAAGCTGCAAATTGAACTTTTACTTTTACGACTTGTCCACAACATTTCAATATTGTACATTATATGTACTAAAAGAGAGAAAGGGAGACAGAGACAGACAGCTATGGAGAGAGACAGAGCAACATTTATATAAGACATTTTCCAGAAATTTAATAAAATGTAAAATAAATTTAATTTTTCAATTTTTATTACTGCAACTTTTGCTGCTATTTTTCAATTATTTTTATATATTTTTTTTTAATTTTTTTTTTTTATATTTACTTTTTACATATTTGTATCAATTTGCATAATTAACATTTTGTTATCATCAAATATCGAATTGTTAATAAGTAAAAAAAAACAAAAAAAAAAAAACTATGGTTAAAAAGACATTTAGATAATTAATTCCGTTAAGTTGAAAGTATAAAATGAAAAAAAAATAACAACAAAAATATGAAAATATATTTAAAATATTTGTGAGATTTTTCAAATATTTTTTTTTGACATTTTTTACAAATACAAAATAAAAAAATTGTTTATGAAAACTTAATGCAAGTTAACTAAGAATAAGTTAAATTAGTCGAATAATATGTATAGAAATTAATATTTCATTTTTTTTTTTTATTATTTTTTAGAAATTTATAAATTTAATAATTTTTTATTATTACTATTATTATTAATAAATAATTATTATTTTTATAAATATTATTTTTTTTTATATTTATTTATTAAATTTTTTTTATTTATTTATATATACAAATTTATTTTATTTTAATTCTTATTATTTTTATGTATCAATTTATTTAATTTTTAATTTTTAAAAAATAAATTTATAAAATTTATTACTATAAATTTCTTTTCGTTGTATATTTATTTATTAATACATTTTTATTACTCTTTAATATGTGTTAATTTATAAAATTAATTTTTTTTAATACTTATTAATTTGATTTGTATAATTTTTTTTATTTTTTGTAATTTTTATTTTATTATTATACTACATAATAGAATGTACTTTTTTTTTATTGTTTTCTACATGCTTATATATTAATTTATTTGTTTTATCATTATATTTTATTAATTACTATAATTATTATTTTTAGTTATTATAATTTATTAATTATTATTATTATTATTAGTTTTTATTTTTTTTTCTGCATTTTTATATATTAATTGATTTGTTTTATTATTATTATTTATTAATTACTATAATATAATTTGTTCGGATTATTTATTTTTTTTTCAATTAATATTTATTAATTTTTGCTAATAATATTTTAATTGTTGTCATAAATAAATTATAATAATTTATTAAATTAATTTCATATTATTTATAACTATGTTAAATTTATTTTTTATATTTATTAGTTATGATTTGTATTATTTTTTCTAATTTTTTTATTTATTTATTTATTTTTTTATCAATTTATTTTTTTTATTGTTTTCTACATGTTTATATTTATTTATTTATTATTTATAATAATTATTTATTATTATTTTTATTTTTATTAATTTATATAATTATTATTATTAGTTATTATTTATTATTAATTATTATTAGTTTTTATTTTTTTTTTGTACATGTTTATCTATAAAATGATTTGTTTTATTATCATTTATTAATTATTAATTACAATAATATATTTTTTTTTTTCAATTAATATTTATTAATTTCTGCTAATAATATTTAAATTGTTGTCATAAATATTTAAAAATATTTAAAGCATATTTATGATATTAATATATTGTTGGTAATCTAACATATAATTCATTGACCCCAAGGTGCAAGGTTTATTACAACACGCTGTAAAAGTTAACATATCATTGATAAGCAGCAGTTTCTACAGTTTATCGCTAATTGATAAAAGTTAAATTGAGGGGCTTCTGTTTGTTTAGTTCTAAAGCAATTCAATCAGTTTCAAGTTCAGCTGCTTATCACAATAACAGAAAATATAAGTGTAAGCAATGCTCGAATAAAAAATACCCTGTAATATATTATATATTACAAAGTATATAAAATAAATAAATGAAAAATTTTATGAAATTTTTATGAAAATGCAGCTAAAAAAAATGCATAAAATGAAGTTTATGTCATTTTCAATATACACTACTTCAAGCGTTGACTTATTACAGGGTATAATTAAAATTTAGTCTAAGTATTTGGCAATTAAATTCAATGCTTTAATTGGATCAAATATTGTTGCCTCTGCTCTGCTCTCGCTCTCTCTCTCTCACTATCCGTCACTTTCACTCTGTCTTAATGCTATCTTTGCTCTCGCTTACTCGCTCTCTCTCTCTGTCTCTCTTTCATTTTTGGCTCTCTTATGGCGCTCACGGCGCCTACATAAATCACAATAAAAACAAATTAGCAACAATTTCTTCTGTTTTTTATCGGGTCCGCGTTGTTTTTATTATGCAGCCGACGGCAGCTAATTGAAATACTTGGGCAGCAGCAGTAGTATGAAATGAGAAGCGTAACTGTACAGTGATAGGGGAGGTAAGCGGGGATGTGTGTGTGTGTTGTGTTAAACAGGTGTGGGTCAGGGTGCGGCGGTAAAGTATGTTGAAAAATTTTTTTCGGCTCAAATTAATTGGTAGCAATAAATTTATTGTTGTTTGTTGTTGTTGTTGTTGGTTGTCCTGGACGACATGAAATGAGGCGCCGCCCACGTGACTCACGCGTTGTGCGCTGCATAATGCGAAGAATATATACATGTATATATATATTTTTTTTTCAAAATATTTTGTTGTGTTTCCTTTGCACAAATCAGTTTTCAATTATACAAAAAAAAAAAAATAAAAATTATATAAATATATAATATGATTATGTATAAGCAAAGGTTGAGGCATTGCAGGCTAAGGAGTAGAAAAGCATAAGGAAACACTGCTAAATATAATGACGCACACACTTCAGCTTAATTGTGTCAAAAGCGCAATTTTGTGCAATTTTCTGAAATGAAAATGAAAGCGAAAAAAGCACAAAACGCACTCAGAGACTGACTCAGAAACACAAACACACACACACACATAGGCAGGCACGCCAGTAACAGCGTCAACTCTCTTCTGTTACACAAACCTGTGTGTCGCTCTTCCGGTGTAATTTATATAAATCTTTTTCTCTGCGCCGATTTCTGTTTTCCTTTTTCGTTTTTCTTTTGGTTTTTTTTTTTTTTGTTTTTATGCGTTTTATTTGTTGTTTGTTTATTTGTGCTTTGCGTTACTATTTTTTGTTTTTTTTTCTTTGCTTTGTGCTAATGCGGCAAGTTCGTGACAGCCTCAATTTCCGCACTCTCACTCGTTTCTGCGCTCTCTTGCGCACTCACTCGCTCTTATATTATTTTGTACGCTTGCTATGCTTTAAATGCATTGAATTTTCTATACTATCAATAATTACAATACAAATATAAATATAAACACACATAGAGAATGAGAGAGAGAGACGCACGAGTTGCACATTAATCTTAATGCCCGGCAATTTCCTTTGTGTTTTAATATTTTACGTACAAAATACTATGAATACTTTTTTTTTTTATAATTGTTTAATAATTGCACTGGAAATTGTAACTGTAAATGCAAAAGAGCAAATATCAAAAGGCAAACAGCAAAACAGCAAAACTGCAACTTGCAGCTGCAAATGTCAGAACTTTGTGCCAAGTGTCAAATGCATATCACGTAAACAACAACAACACGAACGTTTTGCCGAAGTTGAGCTTTCGCCGCAGTCAGCTGTTCGTTTGTTTTTTTTTTTTTTTCGGCTCCTGTCCTAGGACAACAAGTAAGGCGAGCGAGCGTGCGAGCGAACGAATTCGTCGTAACGGCGAGTGGAAAAATCGATGGCACACTGACAGAGAGGCATGCAAAAATATTAGTATGAACGGCAAAGTTTGAGCGTGAACGTTATATGCGGGCGACTGAAAGAAGAGAGAGAGAGAGAGAGTTGAAGAGAGCAAATGTATGAAGAGCAATGTTACGATAACAGCTGCTTTTGCTGTGGACCAATCATGTTTAGGCTCATCGTGTTATTCATATGCGCTACAGTCAAAGACTTAAAATAAATTGAAATTATGTAATAAAATTCAAATGAAATTTATAAATTAAATAAAAATATATTTATAATTATATATTTTTGTATTATTTATATTCTCTCTCTCTCTCTCTCTTTCTCACACTCATAATGACGTACACTGTAGCGTATATCGCAGTCATTGTAATCGTAAGCTGTTGCTCATTAGCATTTAGAGCTTTGGGCTTTATTTGGGGTTAAATGCGGTACGTTTAAAATGAGTCATTGGCCAGTCACAAAACACAAGCATAAAACAATTGCAATCGCTTTTATTTTATGAGCTTTTCCTGTGACTTTCACACTGATAATTTTCGGCGACTGTTGTATTTTGTTACCCGCGATCCCTGAACAATCACCGCAATACACTAACTTGGGGTCGGTCTTCTGCATAACAAACTGCACCCACAAAAAAAAAAAAAAACAAACATTACGAATGCAAATAGGCGCGAGTAATATCATATATACAAACATATAAAAAAAAAAAAACAGAATTGAACTGAAAAATAAAATTTCATTTACTCATTGGTTAAGTGGCGATAAAATGTTTAGCTGAGCAATTCAAAAGTTTATTATATTCTCACTTCTCTTTCTTTTCACACACTCTCTCTCTCTCTCTCTCTCTCTTTTTCTCTTGAATTTGATTACAATTTTTATTTTTTTTTCTTTGAATTTCTATGGTCAAGTTTGTTGGTGACTTTGTTTGCGCAATTGATAAACAAAGAAAAAAGATTGTGAAAAACGATTTCAAAATCGCAAACTTTTGCATGTACTTATAAAGATTTCTATCGTTAGCTATAAATGTACTGCATTTGGTAGAGTATATCGCTTGGTTATTCGCTACATTATGTTCGATAGTGTAAAAGATTTCATGTCTGCTCAATATTTTTTGTGCTCTTCACTTTAGATATTTACTGGGATATATTAGTGTGGATTTTTACTGGGGATCTTTACACGGTATTTCTTTTGGAGATTTATTTATTGGGGATCTTTTTCCTGGGTATAATTTTTTCTGGGTATCTTTTTCTTAGGTATCTTTTTTATGGGGATCTTTTTCATTGGGGATCTTTTTCATGGGGATCTTTTTCCTACAGATGTTTTTCCTGGGTATCTTTTTCCTACAGATCTGTTTCCTGGGTATCTTCTTCTTGGGGATCTTTTTCCTGGGGATCTTTTTCCTACAGATCTTTTTCCTGGGTATCTGTTTCCTGGGGATCTTTTTCATGGGAATCTTTTTACTATAGATTTTCGATATGAAAGTTTACTATAACCTTGACTGGAATCTATTACTAGGGATTCTTACTATAGATCTTTACTTTGTATCTGTTCTTCGTATCTGTACTTCGTATCTGTTCTTCGGATTTTTACTTCGGATTTTTACTTCGGATCTTTACTTTGGATCTTTACTTTGGATCTGTACTTCGTATCTGTATATCGGATCTATCGTATAAGTACTTCGTATCTGTTCATCGGATCTGTACATCGGATCTGTACTTCCGACCTTTACCCCGGATCTTTACCCCGGATCTATACTTTGGATCTTTATTTTTTTAGGATCTTTACTTCGTATCTGTTCATCGGATCTGTAATTCGTATCTGTCCTTCGTATCTGTATATCGGATCTGTACTTCTGATCTTTATTACGGATCTTTATTACGGATCTTTATTTAGGATCTTTACTTCGGATCTTTACTTCGGATCTTTACTTCGGATCTTTACTTCGCATTTTCACTGGGGATTTTGTTTGGAGATCTTCATTTTTAATATCTTAACCTTAGATTTTAAAAAAGAATTTTCGCTACGAATCGTTTTTAAATTTTTAATTGGACTTTGTATTGAAAACTTTACGTGAGATCGACACGTAAATATTACGAATCTAAACTAACCGCAAATGAATAAATTATGCAACTGTAGAAAAATATATAAAGAAAAGAATATTGAGACATCAAAGTAATATAAATGAGGGTCTCTCTCTGTATACATGGCTTACTTACAGTTTTGCAAGCATTAATTTATGAAAATAATTTTTTTAATATTCTATAATTAATTAAAAAAAAAAAAATAAAATAAATTAAAAAATAAAATAAAGAAAAATAAAAAAAAAAGTTAAAAATAATTTACGATTTTTTGTAGGGTATTCAACGATTCGTATTAAAGAATTCGTTGTTTTTTTTTTTTTTTTTTTAGATATGCGTTAATTTTTATTTGCCTCTTCAATTGTTTTTGTTGTTGTTGTTGCTGTTGTTGTTGTTTTCAGCATTTTATTCGCACATTATTCACTCTGTTTATTTGCGGGTCACGAGTTTGTCAATTGAACGTTGAGACATTTTCTGCTCACTCTTGTTGTTGTTGTTGTTGTTGTTGTTGTTTTGCATGTTGTTCTTGTCGTTGCTTTTGTTTGTCATTGTTGAGGCCGTTGATAAGCTGTTTATAGCTCAGTCGTCATCATTTTGATAACGCAAGCGACTCGCAAAGTTGTTAATTTTTTTTTTTATTTTTTTTTTTTTTTTTTGTGGGATTTACTTATGTTACTTGCCACAATTGTTGTGTGGATAATAATGCTATATGCGTGCCACATTCGTCATGTAGGCATGTACGTATAACAGCATGTGGCATGTGGCAAAGTGGCAAGTGTGCTTTAATTAGTCAAGGCAACTAGAGATTTGGCATTTTAATTTGCCTAATGCAAAATGCATGCACAAAGTCCACACAAAAAGTTGAACGGAACTCATTTAATTAATTTACTGCGTTGCAAGTAGCAAGTAGCAAGTAAGCAAGTAGCAAGTAGAGACTAGGTGGCAGGCGCAGCATTTTGACACATTGTTTGACAAATTTAGCAAGACGCGTGTGGCAGCAACGATAAACTGCCAAGGCGCAAGTTAACAAAATCATCAAAGCTAAACTTTGCAGCTGCAACAGTCGTGGCACAAACACAAACAGCTAAAGTTTACTGCCGACGGGCAACTAAAGCTGCTAAGCACAACACACACACACACACACACACACATACAGGCAAAACAGGTGCAACATCAGCAACACAAAAACAAACACAACAATGTTGCACACACCGTGCAGCAACAGCAACAGCAGCAAGTTCGTCTGTATGCTGCCGTCCTGCGGGCTTAGTGAGTTGAATTGCTTGTTGCACAACTCTTGCTACTGTTTCAGTTCCTCTTCCTGACGACGATGTTGCTGTTGATGACAACGCGAAAATGTCGCAATTGACTGCCGCGCGGCGTTTGAGCAACGAGGCGCTGTGCAACAACAACAATAACATCAGCAACAGGAAACATGGCAAACAGCTGCTGCGCTTCAGGGTTGTTCAAGTAGTTGACCCTCCCATCCTCTTGCCACATCTTCATTCTATCTCTCTCACTCTTACTCACTGTTGCCTAGTTCACATGCAACGTCGTGCTTGGCATATACAATGACAAAGTCAGTTATGGTCAATAAAATGCAATGTGCAAAGCGACAATGACGACAATAACAACAACAACAACAACAACAAGAGTAACGCAAAAACGCCTCAGCAAACAGCCAACAGATGTCGCTTGTGTTGCCCAGCGGCCAATGAGCCAATATCATCATCATCATCATCATCATCATCATCGACAGAGATGAACAATATCAACATCGATAAAGACGAACAACAAACTATCGTCGCTGCTGCTGCTGCCGCTGCCAGTGCCGCTGCCCTTAATGCTACGTGCTGCTGCACTCGAACAAAACTTTTTTTATTTTCTACATTTCTTTTTCTTTTTCTCAATTCTTTTCATTTATTCTCAATTCTTTTTATGTGCTGCAGCTTCTGTACTGAATGTATAAAAGAAATATATGCATAAAAAAAAATCAATTAAAAAATTGACTTAAAAAAAAAAAAAAATTTAAACCTCGAAAACTAGAGATATCAATATCAGATGATCATATATATATAGCTATGTATATATTAATATATATATATACATATATATATATATTTCAATATCAGATCTTATGCTAGAGCTGTGTATTTATGTATATATTAATATATAGATATCATATTCAATATCAGATTATTATTTTTCAAGTCTTGAATTTTGATTTGAATTTGAAGAATTCTCCAAATAAAATTTCATATAAAATTCTAAAGATTATATATTATATATAGATATCATATTCAATATCTGATCTTATGTATAGCTCGTCTATATTTATTTATATATATAGATATCATATTCAATATCAGATCTTATTTATTTATATATATAATTATTATTTTTCAAGTCTTTGATTTGCATTTGAAGAATTCTCCAAATAAAATTTCATATAAAATTCTAAAAATATTTTTATCATATTCATATCATATTCAATATCAGATCTTATGTATAACACGAATTTTCTAAAAATAAAATTGCATACAGAAAACTATAGATATATCGTATTACTATCATATTCAATATTAGATCATATATCATATATATATATATATTAATATATAAATATATTTCAATATCAGATTATTATTTTTCAAGTCTTGAATTTTGATTTGAATTTGAAGGATTCTCCAAATAAAATTTCATATAAAATTCTAAAGATTATTTATTATATATAGATATCATATTCAATATCAGATCTTATGTATAGCTTGGCTACATATATTTATATATAGACATCAGATTCAATATTAGATCGTATTTATATATAATTATTATCTTTCAAGTATAAAAATTTGATTTGAACAAGAATTTTCTATAAAACAAAATTGCATATAGAAAACTATAAATAATAATACATAGATATCAAATCTTATATATAACTATAAATATTTATACATATATATAGAAATATATCAATATCAAATTTTATATATATCAGATCTGTATCAAATATCTGTATATATATATACAAGTATAACATAATAAAAATCTTTCAAATCTAAAATCAAAGAAAATCTTTTAATACAATTTTCATAAAGTATTTCACTTAGATTTGTGTGCCATGCCATGCCGTGACATGTCGTGTCACGCTGCCATCGCTAGCACCTGAGCATACTTTATCCATATCGTAGGGCGTTATGGGCGTGACCAAATGACTGACTATCCACGCAGTTAATATCGTTAAAACAAACAACGGGCCAGTTGCAGCGAGAGCTGTATGAGACAGCTCCAGAGACCTTACAGCGACAACTGTGCAGCAGAAGCAGCTTTTGCAATGCTTTGCAATGCAATGATGCTTAGAGCATTTAAAAGTGAACGAAAGCTTAACACTGTCTCTCTTTAGTTAGACATTGTTGCATGTTGCAGATTCTTAAATTTCTGTTGAAATTGAAATATGCTTTGCAAGACACAAATAAATATAATGTAACATATTTAGCTATAAAATCAAGATACTTTAACGATACTCTAGGCAAAAATACGAAAAATTATTGCCGAAACATTTTTGTTTGGGGGTCGCTAACAAACGAACAACACGCAAAAGTCACGCAGCAATGAAGAATGCAAAAAAAAAAAATTCAAAAAAAAAGAAAAAATAAAAATAAAATGCAAAAATGGTAAAAAGGCCAAAAATGGGTTGAAAGTGGAAACAAAGCTGGTAAAATGTGGCGATGGTGAATTTGTATGTTCACGTTGGGCACAATTTGAAATTGTTTTAAATTATGACTGTGGTTGAGTTTTCGTGGCATTATTGCCACATGTTAGCCCCAATATGCCAGCAACAGCAACAAAAATTGACTGATGGGGGTAAGAGAAAGAGAGGTTGTGCTTGTGTGTGTGTGTTTATGGGGGAGAGGCAGAGGGTAATGGTAAGCAAGCAGCTTTACATTTATGTAAGTGACAATAGCAAACGAAATTATCAACTGGTCAGCTGCATAGTAAATGTAAATGTAAATTTTACAATTTAATTTCATTTTTTTGAATCAAGATTAATTTAAGAAAAATTAAGAAAAATTAAGAAAAATTAAGAAAAATTTAAAGAAATTTAGAAAGAAAGAGAATGAAAAATATGTAAAAATTACATTGAAAAAATTCTGTTGCTATAATTTTTCTTTTCTTTTCTCTTACAATATTGCCCAGCACTTACAGTCACTTACAGCTTAACACTTTGACAAACACACACACACACACACACACACACACACATATACACTCTTACATGTATATATAAACATTTGCTGTTGCAAGTCCTTGACACTCATCGCGTTGGGCGTCGCTGCAACTTTAATTGCTTTGGCGGTTTGGGACAAATTAGATTCTGCGGTTTTTGTCGCGTCGCCATTTGCCGTTAACCGTTAGCCGTTTTGCCGTTTGCCAATTGTCAATCCACATCGATGGCATAGATCTTGAAACTGGCGGTTAATGCCAGTGTTCGAGACTGTTCCAATGGTCAATGGCAACAAATTGTTCGAAAAGTATCGTACCACAAAGGGAACGGTAGAGGGGAGGGGCGGGGCGGGGCGGGGCGGTTGGAGTCATATGACATTGCCACGTTTGCAGTTGAAGAGCTACGTTAAGGGATTAGAAAACTGCATGCAGAGCAGCGAATGAACTGACATTGATGGCCAACTAATTGATGGTTATCAAAATGGCACGAAAAGACACGAAGGCTAAAGAAAAGAAAACTATAAATGCTGCGATACGATAAAAAAAAAAGTAAGAATAGAGAAAGACAAAGTTGAGAGAAAGTAAAGCGAGTAAGTCAACTATAAAGACAGAGAGAAAGAGAGAGAGAAAGAAAGAGAGAAACAGGGAGAGAGAGAGAATAAGAGAGAGAGAGAATAAGAGAGAGAGTAAGAGATAGAGAAAGAGACTAAGAAAGAGAGAAATATAAATAGAGAGAGAGAGAGAGAAATAGAGAGAGAGAGAGAGAAAGAGAGATACAGAGAGAGAAAGAGAGAGAGAGAGAGAGAGAAAGAGAGAGAGAGAAAGAGAGAGAGAGAGAGAGAGAGAGAGAGAGAGAGAGAGAGAGAAAGAGAGAGAAGAGAGAAAGAGAGAGAGAGAGAGAGAGAAAGAGAGAGAGAGAGAGAGAGAGAGAAAGAGAGAGAGAAAGAGAGAGAGAGAGAGAGAGAGAGAGAGAGAGAGAGAGAGAGAGAGAGAGAGAGAGAGAGAGAGAGAGAGAGAGAGAGGGAGAGAGAGAGAGAGAGACACAGAGGCAGAGAGAGAGAGACACAGAGGGAGAGAGAGACACACAGAGGCATAAATAAAAGGCAATGCTGAGAAAGCGAAAAGCTGCCAGAATGAAAATATATGAAATAAATATGATAAATATGAAAAAATAAAATATATATACATATATATTTTTTTTCTAATATTTTTATATTTATATAAATAAATTGAAATAATTAAATATTTTTATAATATTTAAATAATTAAATTTATTTTAATATTTTATTCACTACGAATTATATTTTTATAGAATAAATATAATTCTTGTTCTTTGAGAAATATTAAATATTTATTAATAACTAATAATTATTAAAAAAAAACATATATATATATATATAAATATTCTAATATATTCTAAATATATATATATATAAATAAATATAAGTAATAATATAATATAAATAAATTTCTTTTTATATTTTACTCACGACGAAAATTTGAAATAAATTTATTTAAATTATATTAAACCATATTATAATATTATAAATAAATACATTTATTTCATATTTCAAAATGATTATATTACAAAATAAATTTATTTATAATAAATAATCATAACATATATAAAATTATAAATAAATAAATTTTTTTCATATTTTTTTTTAATCACTTCAAAATATATTTTTATATAATTTATGGAATTTTTATTTTTTTGATTATATTGTTTTTGTTTTTTTTTTTTTTATCATGTTTAGCTAACCTTTTGCCACAGCCTCGAGTTCTACGAAAAGGCAGCAGCAATAATCAGAACAACAATAACAACAAATACAAATGCAAAATAACGAAAGCTAAACACAAATGAAATGTAAAAAAAAAATAATAAAAAAAAATGTTAATGTAAAAAAACATTTGATACACTTTCCAGCTATATAAAATATAGAAATAATTTTTAAATAATTCAAGTTAATAATTAAAATGGAAATATTAAATAAATATTAATAGCAAAAAAATTTAGTAATTGTTTTGAATATTAATTTTGAATATTAATAATTTGGCAAAAAAAAAAAATAAATAAATGTTATAATTAATTTAAATATTTACTAATATATTTAAATTAATAACTTAAAAAAAAAAACTATAATTTAATTTTTTTTTTTTTTAAATTGTATATAAATTGCTATTATATATTTTTAATATTTTTTTTTTTATAATAAATTTTCACCAAAACATAATTTTAGAAAATATGTTAATGCCCATAGAAAGAGTATAAAAAAAATCCCAAATAAATCGCATGTACACGTATCTGTATAACACACACACACACACACATTTATATATATATATATGTATTGTATATTTTGAAATATGCGGGCAAACAATTTTGGTTAGCAGTACAAAATGTTGTACCTGGCCGCAGGCCATTGACATTGCTGTTGCCCAAGCTTAAATGTTGTCGTTATGGACTTGGTCCAAAGCTTGTAAACTTCTGCACTCCCACCGCTTGTCTAACCAACATACAAAACCAACTATACCTTCATATCTTTTTCTCTTTCTTTCTCTCTCTCTCTCTATCTCTCTCTCGGTCTATCAGTCTCTCTCTTTAAACAAACTCACTTCAAATCGTTCCGACGGCACTCTTTTGTTACGCGTCATGAAATTGATTTATTTCTGCTTGCGTAAAATGCAAAATAGAAAACAAAAAACAGAAAAAAAACGAGAAAAAGTTTTCATTTCTTAGCAGCGGCTGAAAAGTCGGTAAAAAGCCGAATATGAAAACCAAAAATCCAGTTGAAAATTATTTGCAATCTTCTTGCCTCTAGCTAAGTTCACTAAGTTGACTTCAAGTTTGTGTTTTGTTTCTCTTTTTTTGTGTTTTATTTTCGCCAGAAATTTGTTGTAAGCTTAATCGTAATGCTCTCTAATTATATGGCTTGGCACCACTAGAATTTCGATTTAAACATTTGTAGACTTGTAGCTAGCTGTCTAATTTATGAATATAGATCGTTGAACTTTAAGGCAATTACAATGTATATAGTGAGAAATATTATGACGTTGCTGAAAATTGTTTTAATATATGAAATAATTTCTATATAAAAATCAAAATAAATATAAATATAAAATAAATAAAACTTCTTAAAAAATAAATAAATAAATTAATATAAAAATTAAAAAAAAAGAAGAAAAACAAAAAAAAAAAAAAAAAAAATTCAATTAAAATTCTTGAATTGAATTTTAACTTAAATTGAATATGAACGTTATCAAGCGCAAGTTTCTCTTGTCACACACACACTGAAAAAAGACTTCGAGAGAAAGAGAGAGAAAGAGATAGCGATAGCAGACGACAAACGTTTAAAATACATTTGTATTTATTTCTAGCTACCTTTTATATATAATTTTTTTATTTATTTTATTTTTTTTGTCGGTTATGCGCGCCGTGCAAATTTATGATGTGCTTCAACAAATAGCCAACGCCGCCCCATAACGCGTTGTCGTGATGTTGTTTTTTTGTTTTGCTTGGGCAAAAGCCACAGCGTAAACAGCAAGCAAAATGGCAAGCAATAAAAATAATTGCAAATTTCGAAATTTAAGTGTAGGCGTGTGCTACGTTTAAAGTATGTAACAAACAGACAACAACCTGGCTGCAAAAAGTGCCATACTTTCGATCCTCTCTCTCTCTCTCTCTCTCACTTTCAGTCTCTCTCTGTGTGTGTGTCTCTTGTCTGCTTTGCTCACACCTCTGGCTGCCATCGCATTGCACAAACAATGGCCAACGAGGCGAATGCTCAACGTGCTGTAAAATCAGCGCTTCGCGGTTTTTTTTTTTTTTTTTTTCTGTGCTTTGCTTTCTTGTTGTAGTTGCTGTTGTTGTTGTGCGCCATTTTTTTTTTTTTTCTCACCAGTTGTGCAGCTGTTTATATATATATATATGACTGTGTGTGTGTGTGTGTGTGTGAGTGTGTGCTTGACTGTGTCTGCGTGTGGTTTACAATCTGTTTCGCAACTCACGTAAAATATAAGGTAATTTGTGGAAATTTGATGTTTATCGTAAATTGTTTTTTATTTGCGCAATGTCACCATTTGCGGTTTGCCAACACACACACACACACAGTTATATATATATATAGGCACATTCAGTTGACAGAGTTGCCATGCACTCATAAAAAAAAAAAAAACAAAACAAAACCGAGCAGACATATATCTCTCTCTCTCTCTCTCCCTCTTGCTCTCACACTCTTTCTCTTTGTTTTTTTTTTTTTTTGCTTGTTATTTTCAAGAATTGTACAATTTTTTATTTGATTTTATTTTTTTCAATTTACCTGCGTTACATCTACATTTGATTTCCTTTTTCTTCTTGATTTTGTTATCGCCGTTGCTTTATTTGCTGTTTTTGTTGTCGTTGTTGTTGTTGGCAGTTCTGATATTATTGCTATATCAGTTTCATCTGTTGACGATTTTCTAGTCTTGAATTTGGCCAGAAATTTATGTCCATTTCTTACTAACAAATATGTTACAATCAGCAGCCAAATTATTAGCATCTCATTAATTAAGCTAAATTTATGTTTCGCCATTATTTTTTTATTATTGGCTTCAGTTAAATCCATATACCTATATATAAGTATACATACATATATATATAATATATATAGTATATATAATATATATAATATATAATATATATATATAAATATATATTTATATATATATATAAAAAGTATTGTTCCGATTTTGTGTAACAAAATAATTTTCCTCGTCTACTAAGTTATTATTATATATATATATATATTAGATGTTAATACAAATCATACAATTTTTACATACTCCATTTGTAACTGATCAATCGCGCACATTCAACTCCAAATATATTCATTTATTACATTATATACATACCATATATATATATACTTTAACTGAATAATCTTGCTTAAATGTCAATTAAGAAATTTGAAAAAAAAATGAGAAAGCAAAGTTTATCTTCGGCAGCCTTGCAGTTTTGGAAGAACTTTTTTTTTTTTTTAAAAAATACGCAATTTTCGTCCGATTATTTCTATGGCAGCTATATGATATAGTTATTCGATTTGGAGCAAATTTATATGTGACGTGTAAGTCGTCACTAAACACAAATGCTGTAAGTTTCAGCCGGATGGCTAAAATACAATTTTCGGTGGATCGTTCCTATGGCAGCTAAATATAATAGTTAATAATAATAATATATAATAGTTAAGTCTGGCAGATTTTGGCATATATATATAGACTAGTTTGCGTTGCAATAGAAGCTCAGACGGACAGACGTACAGACGTACAGACGGATAGACGGATAGACGGTTTGCATATTTCGATTCTCTTGTCGATGCTGATCAGGAATATAAGAACGTTACAAAGTCCTGTTAACCTTGGATATTGAAATACTGTGAAAATATGAAAAGCAAGCGATAGAAATATATAGGTATAGATTATATTAAATGCCAAAAACATCTTGATTTATAAGATTCAAATACTTTTATATCATTTAGCTTGTCTGGATAAGTAGATGTACACTGAATACACTGAAAAAAAAACATATTAATTTTTAAGTTATTTTCAATTTATATTCATATAATATTTAATTATTTTTTTTTTGAAATTATTTTTAACACATTTTTTATGAGTGTAAATATAAAATGTTTAACAAATCAATTTTATTATTAATTTCTTTTCAACTTGATTAAATATAATATATGCATATAAATATATATATATATATATATATATATATATATGTATGTCTGCAAAAATGTGGTGTTATTGGAGATTTGCTGTTGCTTCTGAAACGATCATGAAAAGTTTAAAAATAATTAGTATTTAATTAAACGATATTATTATTATTATGAACACACCTTAAATTTTGAATCTTTAGACTTGAATATCTTCAGATTGTTGATTAAAATTTCGTATTGACTTTTTGTTTTTCTTCGATGATTTTGATTTAGGATCCGATTTTCGATTGAGATTTTTTTTTGTTGTTTTTTTTGATTTGTGCTTGTGGGGCATTGCAAGCTCAAGCTTTTCCCAAAATAGAGGATCATTACGTTCTAGATAGGTATTTTGATGCATATATAGCCTTAACTCAAGATCTAAACTATCAAAATTTTTAACTTCCGGATATACGATTATAATTAAAACTTTGTCCATATCCATTGAAACAGCTCTTACAGCTTGTTGAAATTCATAGATTCCCCAAGAGGAATTGATAAAATTATTTGTCATTAAAATAATAATTCGTTTCGAGTCGACAATTGTTTTTAGAATACACTTGGATATAGATGTTCCAATCAACCAGTCCCGTTGATAGAAACATAATTTAAATTTTTTAGGTCCATTTTCTAAATTCTCTACGTATTCATCGACCAAATGTAAATCTTTATGCGAGAATGCAAGAAATCCGTCAATATTAAGAAAACTTTCTCTTTCGGATTCGGGCTTGGCAATACAACTGAGACAAATATTATTTTTGAATAGCCATAATACAACTCGTATCTTTAAATAAAAGTATATACATATGAAAAATATTGTTGCAATTATAGTTCCAATTATAGTGTAAATATAATTTAAAATTGATGTGCCACAAAGATCAGATTTAAGTAGATTTTTTATAAGTCCTAGTTTTACGTCACTGCATGTCAAATTGTCAATATCCTCAATTATAATTGATAAGTTGGCAACAAATTGAGCTAAATCTTGATCATCGCAACTGCATTTCCATGGATTACCCGACAGTTTAATCCGTATTGTTTTACCTTTATTATATAAGTATTGCAAAATCTTATTATCAAGGACCTGTAAACTATTATTACTCAGATCAAGATATGTTAAATTGGGTGGCAATTGGGAAATACTTAATTCGGTAAGTTTATTATTAGATAGATGTAGTTCTGTTAAATTGAAGTATCCGTATAAAGATGAGTTTGGCAACTGTGTCACGTTATTATCGTTAAAATATAGTGATGTATTCCCAGTTATTGGAATTGGTATCTCTGGAATTTTTTTCCATTTTTTTGATAATTCACAGTTGACTATAAATTTCATATCTGTACGTTGCAGAAAACACATACAATCAACCGGACAGATTTTTTTATTTATATCGTAATAGAACTTACAGTTTAAATTATTATATAAGCAAATAAATGCTTTTATATCATGCATATATTTATAATTCATACTCCAATATTCATTGAAAATATTTATAATTTTTAATTTGGAATAATTTTGAAAGTGTGAAAAATCA